>JAJONR010000978.1:0-155838 GCA_029582245.1 Solanum etuberosum | reverse complement strand
TCGAATGAAGTTCGAATTATACTCTTTATTCATTATTTTATATATATTGACGTTAGGCAAACTTAGGCCGTTTATTATATTATTATTTTATTTTATTACTTGTGTATATTGCATGTTTGTTTTACTTGTATATTTATTTTTATCTCCTCCTCAATTTGAAAAAAATGAATTCAGTCGGGACCCACAGTTGTGGATTTCGAAGGATGCCTAACACCTTCCCTTCGGAATAACTTGAACCTTTACCTAGAATCTATTGGTTTCGTAGACATTTTTAATTGGTTTCCTAGTTTTTTTCCTAAAATTAGGTGGCGACTCCTTTAAAACATCTTTTTTCTTGAAATTCTTTTAAAATCAACTTAATTGTTTATTTTTTCGAGTCACCACGACGTTTCTCCCTATTTGAATAGAGTAGGGATGCAAACAACACATTTTACTTATTCCATTAATGTGTGCTATATATAGTTCCTTAAAACAATTGTTTATATGGCACCCTCGAGTGTGATTTATTGGTCAATAAAATCAGTAAATTATTAGGATTAAACTCTTGATTGAGACAAAAAAATAAATTTATCTAATATATTATCGACGAAATTACTAACCCTTTTTGCTAGTGGGAAGTACTAGCAGATTAGGTAACATAATTGAGGTGCTCGCAAACTTGCGTTATTAATATACAACATTTGATAATGGACTAATTATTTAAATGCCCTTTTGGATTCTTTAATCTTTATTAGTGCTTTTTGTTAAAGTTTCCAATCTTAGTAAAAGTGGAGTAAATATGATATACTATTTGGCTTTTTGCCGTGTTGGGCAATGCAAAATGTATTAAAAAAATAAAAATCATTTAACCACTTTTCTAACTCTTGTTATAGGGTATATTCAAAATTAGCTAGTACTTTTTGTACTTTAAGAGTGGTAGTTGGATATTTCTTTAGATTTAATGTTTGATTATGAAGTAGACATAATTTTTAAGACGTGTCTTAGTTATATTCCTCCTTGAATTTGTTATTCAAACACTCATTCAATCAGGGGTGAAACTAAAATACGATTTATGGATTCATCCAAACTTATTAGTTTGAGTTTAATTTTGTATTTATCTTAAGAAAATTATCGACATTATTAATTTTAAACTCAATAAATTAAATGGACTAAAATTTTCCAACTTATAAACTTTACATCCTTGCACTATCTCTATATTCAATTAATCTCTTTGACTCTTCTCGTTTCCAAAGAAGAGAACTACCTCACAAAAGAAAAGAAAAGAATTTATTTATTGTTCAAGTATGCAAGATTTCGCCTCTTGCTCTTCTAATTCAGAAAGACTCGTAATAAATTATCGATTAGATTGATCCAACCAAGAAAAGCATAGTGCTTTCGAATTTTATTTGGACTAAGTTAGGCTACCTAATTAATATTGAATCTTAGAAAGTTAAGTTTCTTTTTCAAAAATCAACTGACATACCTTTAAATATACTTTGACACGTATAATATATTGTAGCTTGCAAATCTAAAACAAATAAAAGGTTCTTTATAATACGGCTTAATACATCGCTAACCTCTTTAACAAATACTAACAAATTTCATTTAGATACATAGACTATTATTTGTTGTTCCTATTAGACACTTTCGATTCAAATTTTGGACGATTTTTTGCACATATTCTCAAGCGCTTATTAAGTAGTTTAGTTAACAACATAACATATGTCATTTCCCTTAGTTGTAAACATCACACACAACTAAAACATGCGTAAAATTTTACATTTAGAATACGATCGATTTTTTTTCCTAAATTTGAATAAACAATATTCAATTGAAACACTATATCATGTGAAATAATTAGGACCAATTAAGAACAATAATTAGGCATAGATTGAATGTGAGATAGCGTGTGGATGCAGATAATAATAAAATAAAGAAAGTTTTTCATCTTCAATAAAAAAATTTCAAAAATAAGAGGACAAAATTTAATACAATGAGTGAGCTAGATAAGCAAGAAATGTATTATGGTGTCAATTATGTGCAAGCTTCTTAATATGACAAGTGGACAACTATATTCATGTTATATACGTGTCATGGGAGCTATTTAAAATATTATTTAGGTTGAGTGCATCGATGATTTAAATCTCTTAAAAAAATTTAAAATTTATGAGTAAATTTTATTTAGAACTTCGTAATTATGTTATATTTTAGTTGAACATCTAAATACATGATAAACTGTTTTTACTAAACACTTTTAACTCAAAATTTTAATTTTTTTTTTTTTTTTGTCGTGAACATGTTTTCATTATGTAAGCTAACCACGTAATATATGTTTATATACGTCAACCTCAATTAGAATAGGTCTGAATTTCATGACTTGGTAAAATTAATACATGATATTATAGGAGATGACAATATAATTTAAGTGGTTAACTATCTATGGAATATATGCACTTGAGTTAAAGTGTCTAACAAAAATACTTTATTATATAATCAAATATTTAAGCGAAAGAAATCACAATTCGAATATCTAAATGGAATTTAATAATTTATTAAAAAATTTAAATATTTTTAATGTATTCTAATTTTATTATTATTTATTACTATATACTATATGTTTGAAGTGCATTATTGGTCATGTCCTGCCAAAATTATGCGTCTAGCACATAACAACTTACAATTATGAGAACAATTTGAAAACTTTATAAATTTGACCTCATGTTTATCAACTTTCTAGCATTATTGGCCTTCTTAGTTGCCACTAGTATTTTAATTAATTATTTATAAATAAATTTATATTTAGTACTTAAGATAATGACAAGTCAAAGAATCTCTTATGAAATAGGTCCTTAATTATGTACACACTAGAGAATTTATATGTGAGTTTCAAGTGTTCCCATTGGATAATCATGTGATTAAAGAATTCCTTAAACAATTTAGAGAAAAAATCATTAAAAAAATTTGAAGCAAAAACAACAAAATTTGTAACTAATCTTATTTAGTGATAGACGAATTTTATAGCTAAACAGAAAAAATTGTCGCTAACAATAAACTATTAGGAATAGAATATTTTGGTAGCTATGAACCTTTTAGCAATATTTTAACGACGAAATTTATAGCTAATTTTAAGTGTTTTTGTTAGTGAATAGTAACTGATATTTAATTTATTTTGACTTTGATATTCTAGATATGTAACAATTCATATGAAATTTGATGGAAATGTCACTGCAAAAGGGAACAAATATAAAATGATTAAATAATTAAAACTAATGAATATATGTAAATAAATTAACAATGCATAAGAAATTTGGTGGAAATGTCTCTTCAAAGGGAAAAAAATATAAAATATTAAAGAGCTTAATTAAAATTAATGAAAATAAAAGTAAATTATTTTTTAATTAATCAAATTGTAAATAATTTATTTTGGGGATTAAGGATCTCCGTTGCTGTAGCTTTCATAGATACCAGACTTCACCTACTGAAAGGTCACGATATTAAAATTAATTAAATAATTACTGCAAACAATTAGGAGTATCATTTAAAAAATTAATTTAATTTTTAAAATATGTGTCATAATCATAGCCAGCCAGGTGGTATTATTAATAATTGAAGAATAAGATTTCTAGTGAAAGGGAACCAATTATTATAGAAATCTACCAATTATTAGAATGTGACTTTATTGTATCAAATTGCGTATTGATCTTTCCCTTTTCTTATTGTCTCAAATTATCTACCGTAATTAAAAAAAATGCTTATTTAAAATTATTTGTTATTTAAAAGTTTAAAATGAAATTAATTACTCCTTTCATTTTACCCTTAGTAATTGTATATGAAGTCTTCTATTAAATTTCAATTATGGTGTGTGATGAACACTCAATGAAGAACAATTATGTAAGTATAATAATCCCAGAATAAAATGTAAGATTATTTTATCACATGTTTGGTTGGAGGTAATTAGTTAATTCTTGAATATGATAAAATAACTTATTCCCAACCAAACGACTGGTAAGATAGTCAAAGAATTTTCTAATTAAGATTATTTTCTTAAGAAACGTGTAAAAGAGAAATACGACAGATATTTGAGATGAACGGGAATAATCATGTACAGTTGGAATAACAAATATTTATATAATTATGTCATTTATAAAATAAATTTATATACTAAACATTGATTAGTAACTTGTTTTTTTAAAAAATAAAAAAATAATCTAACTTACTATTATAGATTAGTATTTATTTTTAATTCTGTCACTATGTATGAATTAAATCGATTCAATAGTGTTTAATTTATACAACAAGAAGTGTGAAGGAGATATTTTATTAAAGACTAATTATGAGGGTCTATTTTTAGCCCTTTATTTAAGGGGACTTTTGTAGTTTGTAAATTTTACTTATAGAGTCAATAAGGCTATATATGTTCCAATTATTGTACTAGTTTATTAAACAAATCATGAATTTTTTATTGTCATTTTATGCTTAGTCATTTTCAATTAGGTAATGGCGGCACATACTTTAATTAGATTTGTTCTTTTTGTTAATGTATTATTATTTATATTTATAATACCACCCAAATGGGAGAAACATATATATTGTTGTGTCATGCATCACATTTTATACTGTCAAATTAAGACTTTCTAAATTTGCAGGCATTATTATATTTATTTATACTTTGTAGAAAGTTTCAAATTATATCTCCTATTTACATTTAATTCAAAAATGTATATTGTATAGCGTGTGAAATGGACAAGTGGGAACTATTTACATATACTCCCACTCCATTCACGTTTACTTGTTCATTATATTAAAAAATAAATACTTATATTTATTTATTCAATTTTAAAATCAAGAGATAAATTGTTACATAGTTCCTAATATTTCTTTATTATTAATTATATATAGTCATTTTTAATGTATTTTTTAAAATATTGAATTTATAATATTCAAAAAATATTATAGTAAAATTATTGTTTTATTTATCACTCCTTAAAAGATGTGCCAAATCAAATACAGAACAAGTAAAAATGGACGGGAGAAATAATTTAAGTCAAGTGTACTAGATACTAAGTTTAATTATTTTAAAATCATGTCAGGTAAAGACTATCATAATAAATAAACGAGAATACACCTAGTTGTCACGACCCAGACCGTCGTGATTGACACCCACACTAACCCTCCGGTGGGAGAACCATTACTATGACCCGACTAAATAACTTAACCAAAAACTAAGCATTTAAAGATACGGAAGCAGGTTTAAATGCTAAAGGAATATGGAGTAGTTCCCATAAACTCCAAAGGTTTAATAAAACAACTAAACAAACTATTGCGGAAGTTTAACCCCTAGAACCTGAAAGTCATTGTACCAAAACATCTAAAGTGCAACAAGTCTAAGAAAGGGGTATGACCCCGAAACTAACATAAGCATACTACTAAACAGTCTAAATCCGAAAGGAATGGACTAACAGAATTGAAGGACCCATGGCAGCCTGAAAGAACTGGCTCATCCTTGAATCCGGTCTCGATCACTGATCTCCTAGCTGAGGTCTATCAATAGCCACTTGAAGATGCCCTATACTCAACAAAGAACGAGCAAATGCAGTATCAGTACACAACCACAGTGTACTGGTAGGATCACGCGGCTATTCCAGTAAGCGAAACATATATAAGCAGTCACAACATAGTAAACACGCATATACAAAATATATATATCAGTTATCATTTCAGAAGCAATGTACAATTCCACATTCTCAATAACGAGTATATGTGACAATTCAATGGCCCTCTCATGGAACCCATACCCAAACTGTAACACTTCGAAAATTAATAGGCTAAGCTAGAGCTTGACGTTAGGGTTAGAGCCTTAAACGTACCTCCCCGTACCTTAAAATTCATGTTTTCGTGTTAGAACATCAAGGCCTAAACCCCAAGGACCAACCATGGGTCCTTGATGAAAGGACTGCCTGGCAGTGACCCACGGAGGGCACCCACGCCTCTTGGGTCAACCCACGCTCCGTGGGTAAGGCATCCGTAGGTGGAAGCTGCAGCATGCAACTCCCAGACCACGACCCACGCTTCACCAGCACGGGCCGTGGGTCCATCCACGGTCCGTGGGTGAGGGGGCCGTAGGTCATGCCTGTAGGTCGGTTTTAGGAGTTAGTTGAGCGGTACTTTGGGGATTTCCTATTTTAAGTGGGGTTAAGTGACGTCTTTTTATATATTATTAGGACACCTATATAAGGTTTTTAACTCACTAAACTAACTCATCTCTTCATAATTTCTAAATCCCCAAAACAAAATCAAAACCTCTCCCAAAATTTTCTCTCTAGAACTCAAGGAAGAAGAAGAAGAAGAAAGTCAAGCTAGGGTTTGAAGTAGAGGGATTTTTCACTCATTTTCGTGAGGATTCTTCATCAAGGTATGGTATTCCTTCATCCATGGAGTCCCTCCAAAATCAATTTCAAACTTGTAATTTCCCTAAGAAAGCTAGGGTTTTACTCCCAAGTTATGGTTTCACTTCAAAAATGATTTCAATGCTTTAATTGCTTTATATTATGATCAAATTGATGATTATCTATTGTTTTTAACATGAATTCTCCAAGAATCCATGAGTTTCCCTATTTTTCCCAATTTGAATCTCAAAGTGTGGGTATTGATTGATGCAAGGAGAATACGATTGAATTATGCATGAAAGTAATTGAATCACTTGAATTATGTTACTATCCATGTCTAATGTAGTAATTCTAAATGTGTTGATGAATTATGAACTATGATCCTTGAAGGGAAAAGTATATGAATTATGCATGATTATAAGAATTGTATACATGCTTATGAGCACTTTGAGAGTAAAGTGAATATGATTATGATCTAGTTGTTGTGTTGTTGGAAGTTACCCTCTTGTACACAATTATGTATGAATATGATATGATGTGAAAGGTTTGTCACATATAGTGATTCTAAGGTTGGAAGACTAGTCTCACCTATCGAATCTAAGAGTTTTAGTATGAGTTATGTTGGATTGAGTGTCAAGACATTCTTCCATAATTATGAACTTAAGTCAAGGCTTAATATGAACTCAATGGGAAGTATGCTTAGCACCGAGTGGATAGTGATATGAGATAGAAGCCTTCACGTTAGTAGAGGTCGGGTTTCTAGGAACAATCTCTTGGGATGGAAGCCCTCACGTTAGTAGAAGCCGGGTTTTCTAGAAGCAATCTCCCTATCCCATAACTATGTGCCCTCATAGGTCTTTAGCTAGTGGATCCACCTAAGCTAAGAGTTTGGTTCTACCCTCGGCAAGTAGGACAACCTTTTTTCGGTGTGGGGTAGACACCGAATTTCATGTTTAGCTCACATGGTCTATGTCGGTTAAGGCTATTCCCTATTATGGTAGTATGAACACGTAGTTGAGTTATGAACTATAGTTACTCAAGAAGCTTTGCTTAGTATGGGTGGGATTATGAGATCTTATCTATGCATTGCACAAGTATGATTTAAGGGTACTTATGGTAAGTTTCTCTTATGACATGATGACTTATGAATTGTTTATGCTTATGATTTGTGTTTCTACGTTATCTTCCAAATGATGTTTTAACTTAGCAAATGGCATGCATTGAACTAAAATGTCCCTTTTTAGCATGATTTCACTATATTGTGCATGGCTATCATACTTAGTGCATTCTTGTACTAACCCATATTTTCTACATTTTTTCATCAGTGTAAGGACCGGTTCTTGAGGTGATTTCCTTCTTGGTCAAAGCTTGAATCGACTATTCTCCTAGCTTTTGGTGAGTCCTCATGGTTCGAGGACAAATGATGTTTTTCTAGTTTCTTTTCTTGTACTTTCATTTGGAAACAATGTTGTAAGGGCTGTGACCCTATTTGAGACTTCGATTGTAATAGTTGGCTAATTGAGACAAGTCTAGACTTCTGCTATGCTTTTGATGAAATCTTTTTAGACTTGAAAATGTGTTTTACTCTTTATTGTTCTTTATCTTATGTTATGATATGCAAAGGGCTTGTATGAGACCCCTTCGGGGTCAAGTACGCCGTGTTACATCTAGGGTGTACCCCTGGGTCGTGACACAAACTGTTAGTGTGCCGGAACGTGACACCTGATCCCAATTAGTGTGTCGGAACGTGACACCCGATCCCAATTAGTGTGTCGGAACGTGACACCCGATCCAATGTATGTGTCGGAACGTGACACCCGATCCAATATATGTGTCGGAATGTGACACTCGATCTCAATTAGTGTGTCGGAACGTGACATCCGATCCAATCAACATAACCACAATCACAAACACACTCATAATGTACATTTTCATAATCATACAATCAAGTGTTGATTCATGGCATATAATTGTTCGTTCATACTCAATTACATTAGGTTTGATCAATAGTGTTTCATTCACATACATACATGCATTACAATGAAGCAATTACTAACATACATCACACAAACATGAAATCAAACCATCACCTACCTCGAAACCAAGCTTGAATCCCACTAAGACACTTGAATCTTTCCTTTCCGGATTCTTTTCGCTTGTTCGTGGTCTAAAAACAACAATTTAATACAAGGATCAATAAACGAGGCCTAATTACCCGGATTATAATCAACATTATCAACCCTAGGTCAAACCCAAGATCCCAATACCCAATTTAGGACTTTTTCCACCATTAATTTCAGGTCAAAACCTTCCCCCAATAATAATTACCCAAGAATCTAAGTTCTACGTATCGAAAAATGGATTAGGGGAGTAAAAACCTTACCTTTAGCGCTATAAGAGGTGGAAAACTGTCAAGAACTTTCCCTGGGTCGTTTCTTAGCTCTTAAGAACGAACTTTTGCAGAAAATAACATTTTTTGGGGGTTTTACCCTATTTAAGTCGTGACTGTCCCGCTACAGCGGGACCCATCTCACTACAGCGGGATCCATCCCGCTAGAGCGGCCTGCACGGAGACATAATGTTGGAATTTGAGTTTCAAGCCGTCATTTCGTAACACACCTTCAACCCTTGACATTCAAAAACTACCCGTTCACGCTAAGATCAGTTTCGAGAGTTCTACTCGCCCGAATTCGATTCCGTAAAGTCGTACGGGTTCCTTAATGTCTTAGCTATCTACTCATATGATCAAAATCATAATTAGATCTCTCATTTATTACCAGATTTCCCTAGACCTCACATGACTCCGATTTCGTCCAAATCTGGACTAGGCTAGGAATTCCCAAGTCACTACTCAAAAGTTTTCTGGCCCCAAATTCTTTCCCCATTGACTTTTTCATAACGACGGGAACATGTCGTTACACTAGGGAACCAAGATAGGAATATAATTAATGTCTAGATGAAACGAGAAGACGCAAAAAATAATGTGAAATCATAGATGAATGCAATCATTTCACGATTATCAAAGGTTTCGAATTCGAACTAAGGAATGAAAAAAAATCCTACTAAAGGAAATTTTCTCTTTATGAATTATACGTGACACAAATCTATATTAACTTAAAAGAAGAATAAATTCCACTCTATTCCTAATCTATTCGTCAAAGTTTTTGACTTTTGAGAGAGGTAAAAGAGAACAAATTAAACTCAAATGCTTAAAGAAGTGCAATTATCACTAATTCTAATTAAGTTCTAATTAGCTGTATTCAACCAAGAGTCTTAATTTAATTAGAGATGCTTTTGTCCATTTGTATATTTGGTGAGTTTTACATTGTACCTTCCATCCCCAAGAACATATAGAAACAAACAAGCTCTCATATGAGTAGAGTAATATAATTACCAAAACAAACATTACTCAAAAAGAACTCTTTCTTTTAACATCTTAGCTGGAAAGTTTTGGTTTACTTTTAAATTAATATGAAATATTATTATCATTAGTGTGATAGGATAGTTAGGATCCCTCAGAAACAGAATTAGAATTCTAGTTACAGATTCGACAAAATTCATTAGCTTCCATCAGTCTATTTTTTTATCAAGAAATCCACTAAATATGTATAGACAATAATTTATCCAAAATCAAGTAAACTCAAAATTCTGAATGGGCTTATGAAATCCTTTCGTTTTTAATCTAAGATATCAAATTCAAATTTTTGGCATAATACATAAATATGTCTTTTAACTTAGCCTTAACTCACATTTATACAGTTAAACTTGTATAAAGTTGAACGAATAGACACACGCGTCCCACGTGGCATACTACATGGTAATTTGTGTCCTTTGTGGTGTCCTACGTGTATTATGTCACGTATGACTCATGTGTCTACTTGTTCAACTTTATATAAGTTTAAGTGCATACGTGTGCACACTCAAAATTGAAGGGCGCGTATAAATGTGAGATGAAGTAAAGTTAAAGGAAATATTTATATATTATGCAAATTTTTTTGGATAGAAAACACTTTATTAGGACATCCTCAACATAAATATGATTAATGGTTAAACTAAAAAAAGATGAATTGATCATTTTAGCTAGCTTCTAAATAATCAAATATGACAATAGGCTTTAATTTTTGGTGGACAGCTAGATCTCACAAGTTGGAATTTGGAAGAAAGTTCAAATTAAACACACTTTATTTCTATATAAACTTAATTCCTCTTATTTGAAACAATGAGCTTATAATTTCACCTTCCTCATTAAACACCTACATCCATATTATAAAAAGAAAAAGGTTGAGCTGTACACTTTGTACTTGTTGGAAATTATGTTGTCACATTTGATGGATCATGTACATTGTCATATTCAAAGAACTAAAGTTTGGTCCTTTTTTTTTTTTTTTTCATTTGAAGCATGTGATTAGTGAGAGTATACAGATCTTACTAGCTTTTTGGATCTTCTTTAGGTACATAGAGAGAGATATGTGGACAAGAGTATCATCCACATCATTGTCTAGAAAGATAGGTTTCAGATCGTATTTAAGAGCGTGACCTAATAAATAGTGAAGCGGATGAAAATCATAAAATATCAACATTTTAACTCTTGCAAAAAGACTAAAAATGATAAGTGATTTTATTATGTTTGTCTAAGGTTTTATTATCAGAGTTATCTGAATTTGTACTGATGAAAGAAGATAGCAATCATCAGAAATTTATTTACATATATAAGTTCCTTAGAAAACAGAATTTTATAAGTGATGTTAACATTTATTATGATCCCTAAACCCATCCACCACCCCTTGATAGACCCCCAACCCCTCGACCCACCCTCACCTACACTGCACTATCATAGTGATTTCTTAAATTACATATAAATATTTTGAGATAAAGAGAAATTTGTTTACTTGTCGAACATTGAAAAATAATAATTATTAATTAAATGACTCTCGATGATATTTTTTGAAATATCTTAAAACCACGTTGCTATTAATTATAACATGCATGTTGCTTTGTCCCTCAATAAATAATATATATTCAAGTATGAACACAACATGCACATGTATGTGCCTAGACTTATATGGATTTGTTACACTGCAAAAGCATGCAATAAACATGGCTATAGCTAGACTGTTAATCTTCTGGAGTAACTTAACGAAGAGAAAATAATTATAACTTTTTTAGAATAAACACGTTGAATCGAATGATAGACTCCTAGCTCGATTGATTATATACTTATTTGGTTTTTCGCGCTAAAAGATTGACTATGCTCAATTGTTATTATAAAAAAAGATTGGAAAAAAAAATCAATCATCGACGCACGATTATTGTCAATCGATATTCGTCCCCTTTTCAATAGTGCAATTGGAGCTAGGTAGGCGATCTTGAAACTTTGATTCTGCTTGCCTGATCACAACAAAACTTTGAGTTAATAAGTTTTAACTTTTTAATTTAAAGATTTTTCCATTGAGCAAGCGACAGTCAAAAAATTTAAGCCATTAATTTTTAAGGTCATCAAGTGTAATTTTCATACATTTTTGAGAAGCTAAACGATTTAAAAAAATTTACATGTAAAGAAATAAATAAAGGTGAAAAGTGCTTATTCAAGTGTTTTGACTTTTGACCGAAAAACTAAATTATTATTTTCTAAAAGTATATTTTTCGAGAAACTCTTATAACAAAAAAATGCTTTTAAAATAATCAAATTTTGAAAATCTGATCAAATAAATTAAAGTTGGTGCAGTACGTTCTATCTTATAATATAGGAAGACCACAAATTGATTCCCCCCGTTAACACCTTTTTTAGTTACTACAAGAAAAGTTTGAATTACATGAGGATTTTCCTGGAAATTAGTATGAAAATCCGCAGGAAAATTATTTTCCTACAAATTTTCATACTAATCCCCAAAAAAATACCTATGTAATTCACCCCTTTCTTGTAGTGAGTTGCGCTTGATGCACTGAATTTACCTAATATAACTTATGTGTTCTATAAAATTTGTGAATTATTACACATAAATAAGTTTACTTAATGCGCACTCAAAAAATAACAATCACAAATTATGCCTCTAACCTACCATACCTTCAATCTAGAAGCTTTGAGTCACTTTCATATTGTTATTAGATATTAGATATATCTATGCAATTAATACTACACCTATCTAATTGTTGAAGTATTAATTTTGAAATAATCATGACCTTTAAAATTGGGTAATGCTTTGAAATATTCATATATAATATAAGTCAAAGTACACTTTAAAATATGTATTTTTCTAATTTAGTTGAATATTGCACTACCAATCATCGATCCTTCATATTTTTTTATTGAACTAAAAGTTGCCAATAAATTGACAATTATTGAAAGACGAAAATTAAATAAGAGAACTTCAATATTTCAAGTCAATAAGTTCAGGATACCACTTCATCGATATATTTTGTTAGGTGACAATAATAATAATTCGCTACAAATCTTTTTTTTAGAAAAATATTTAGAATTTTATAACACGATCAAAAAGTAATAAATATGTTTGCGCTTACAACGCTACCAATAATACAAATCTACCCTCATTAGACTTTCTAGAAACACCTATTATATTCTACAATTCATACCAACCAAAAATATCTATAGGACTAAATTGTCCAAAAGGAAATTTTATCCTAAAATATCAATCAAAGACTAGCTATCATCATGTGTTATAACATTTTTTGTGGCTTACTATAATTACATTATTCTCAATTTGATTTCAAATAATATTTGCCTTTTTTAAAATTTTAATATGTGGAGAAATTATCCATCTAATTCATATTGAGCTTAACTTTATCTTAAGTTTATGGCTGTAGTCTACCTACCAAATTTCAAAGAGAAAGAGAATCTAATTTCATCTTATTATTAATTATAGATAAGAATTTGGACGAATATTCGTTTGAATAAAAACACCAATTTTTAAATAAATTTAATTGCAATTTTGAAAGTTGAAATATATTTGATTGAATGGAGATAAAAGATGGAATATCCTGCATAATATGGCTCTTTTAGACAGTACCCTAAAAACAACACAAAGGGGCGTTCTATTAAATAGCCAAAAGTCTTCGATTAATTTATTATATCCGGCGTAATCTCTTAGATGATATCTGTTGAATGTTTAATAGAGAATTTTGAAATATAAATGAAGAAGTGCAATTACGAATTTCAAGAGAAATAAATTGTAATTTATTATGATAAGAATAATTCGAATTAATTTTTAAAATTACTTTCATAGTAGGAAGTCGTAGTAATTAATTATATGATTCCTACATTAATGTCCATATTCAACTACAATTTGGAATTCTATTTCCTATGGAAAAAGGAGAAGACATGTTTTCAGTTTCAGATTTGGACTAGGAAAAGATCCCTATAAATAGGGGTTTTCCTAATCTAGAAAATTCATTAGTTTTCTATAGGATACTTGACCAGTATTGAAAGCGTTCGACTGTGAGTTTGGGATCACTAACTTGTAGACTATTTGCTTGAAGATATTCCGATCACACTTTAAGAGGTATTTCCAGAATTAAATTTCAGTTGGTTTATGTGTTCTAGCATGATCACATGTGTTTTGACATAAATATGTGTTATCTATTATAGATGTAAACAGTATTTTTCTGAAATGATTTTGCTATGCATATATTTTTCAATAGTATCTTGGGAAAAGTACTAAAGCGTACGCAATTCTTACTCCTACTTCTTAAAGGTAAAGAAACTATTTTCAAAAAATACTCGACTCAAATAACGTATCTCAAAATAGTATAAAAACATAAATAAAGAAATCATAACAAATTGGAGTAATAAAAAAAACATTACATAACATTAAAAAAAAAATCAATAACTAAAGCACATTAGACAACGAGAAATCTTATATTTAGTTTACAGATTAATCATTGTCCTTATACATACACATACGTTTTTTTTTTTCAATTGGCATTGAAATATCGTGTTACAAATAATCATTATAATATTATTATTATAATTATAATAATAATAAATTATAGGCACATTTTTAGTATTTGTGACACTGAAAAAATTATGTACGCAATTAGATGGTTAAAAAATGTAGGAAAATGAAGAACAAAAAGAGAGGACTTCAACAAATATAGTCCAGAAAGTACAACGGAGAGATCAATTGCGACGGGATGATCGATGATTCTTTATCCTTAACCAGACGTCTCAAATTCAAGTTTTTAAAAATAAATAAAAAAATTGTAAGGAGAGTTGTGCCTTTCAACACATGAATATAAATTTAGTTTAACTCCAATATAAATACCAGACATCGAGTGAAAATCATGAAAAACAAGTATTTCCTCCGTTCACTTTTACTAATTCACTTTGAATTTTGTATGCGTCTTAAAAAATAATGACCAATATAAATATATTATCATAATACTCATATTAATATTTTAGAAAATAATGATGAGAGTAAAATAATATATTAAAAATAATAAATAAAAGATTAAAATTAAAATTATCGAAGCAAAAAAGAATATGCAAAAAGAAAAAAGATTTTATTTTTAAAAAATAAAATAAAATAAAACGAAAAGTCTTTTTATTTTAATTGATGGAAAAGTCGAAGAAAATCCTTAGGCGGTTTTTTAAATAATGAGTTATTACTTCCAAATTCTTTTAAAATTAGGAAAAGACGCAACTCTTTGCCTATATAAACCCAACGAATGCCCATTAGTTTTCCTCCCCCTTCTTCCTTCTCTTCTTACAAACACTACTACACTTTCACTATAAAAAAATTCTTTGTGAATCTTCGTTTTCTTCTCTCAAATCATCCCCATTTTGATTCTTGGTACGTTTTTCTATCTGGGTTTTTCTCCATTTTGTCTAGTTTTTGTTTTTGCGTACTGTTTGGTGAGAAATATTGCAGAATCTGGAACTAGTTATGGGTTTATTTTGATGTTTTTGATACTAAAGATTGTTCATTTTGATGTGTATGTTGATGGGTCGAAGTTAATTTTTTGATTTTTTCCTTCTTGGTTTATCTGTTTTCTCTGTTATTATATTGTATATTTGCGTAATGATGGGTGGGGAAGATTGTATTTTGATGTTTTGACACTAAAGTTTGTTCCTTTTGATGTGTATGGTGATGGGTCGAAGTTATTTTCTTTTGTTTTTCCTTCTTGGTTCATCATATATCTCTGTTATTATGTTATATGTATTTATATAATGATGGGTGGGAAAGATGGTATTTTGATGTTGTTGGAACTTAAGTATGTTTATTTTGATTTGAACGTTGAAGGGTTGAAGTTAATTTTTTGATTTGCCTTCTTGGATTTTTTATTTTCTCTGTTATTATATTAGATTATATTTGCATAATGATGATTGATGGGTGAGAAAGATTGTATTTTGATATTGTTGGATCCAAAGTATGTTTATTTTGATGTGTGTGTTGGAGGGTTGATTTTGATTTTGACCCATGAAACTATTTTTTGTTAATGATGAACTTGTTTTGCCTTCTTGGTTTATCCATTTTTGCATAATGATGGATGAGAAAGATTGTAATTTGATGTTTTTGAAACCAAAGTATGTGTATTTTGGAGGGTCAAAGTTAATTATTTGACACTCTGAACTAGTTTTGGTTAATATGATATTTATATGTGATTGAAGAATGAAGAATGAAGAATGATGTTTTCTTGGAATTTTGGTTACAGTATTTGTCATGTTAAAATTTATTCTGTGATGAACTATGCTGATTCATGAATGTAACAGTTTTATGAAGAATGATGAGAAATCTAAGGGGAAAGTTTCCTGCTTTTTCTCTTTAATGATTTGCTGGTGTTTGAAGTTAATTTCTTGGATGATTAAAATGATGTTTGTTAGTTCATGAAGTGCATTGCTTTTCTTTCTAATAATATTTGTTCTAATGATTTGTACTTTAAAGAAGCTTGTAGTTTTTCTATTTGGAGAATTTTTTTATTTTATTTTATTTTGTGAATTCTGAGGGTCAAGGGTCCACTTTCTTTTGGCTTGATATTAAAAATGAGTAATAGGTTATGGACTTGTGAACTTAGAATTAGTAGGGACATATAGAATATTAGCCCTTTTCTTTTGCTTGTAATAATCATATATCTGCTGATTCAAGATGTTGTTTTGTGAAACTCAATAATTGAGAAGCCATTATGAAGAAGTGTAGATTGAGATTTCGATTGAATTTTCAAATTGGTTTTTGTGGATTTAGATTATCTTTGTCAACTGTTCTTACGTATTTTACTTCTTTACTCAAGTTTTTTTAGGCCAAGATGGAATATGGACATGTTCAGAGGCCAAAATACGACTGTCTTCTTTTTGGTATGTTATCTTTTCTGAAAAATTTAGTTGTTAAATCCATCCCATTTGTTCATTCATTTCATCTTTATATATCTTTTGGCTAGTTTGATGATTAAGCATTTTGAAATTTACAGATCTAGATGACACTCTTTATCCCCTTAGTGCTGGTCTTGCGACTAGTGTTCGCCAGAATATTGAAGGTATACATGATTTTTCAACAAAGTTGTAAAGACGAAATGCACCCTTTTAAAATGGTTATCTTGTGTCTAATTTAGGAATTAATGTGCTTCTGCAGATTATATGGTTGAAAAGCTTGGCATAGAACAAAGCAAAATTGAGGAGTTGGGTAATTTACTGTACAAGAATTATGGAACCACAATGGCAGGCCTCAGGGTAAAGTTCTTTCTGATTTTTTTTCTTTCAAATATTATCCTTTTAGCATCAAATTTTGATCATCTAAACTAAGTTTTATTATAACTTTTAACTTAATGAGACAACTCGTTTATTTTTGGCAGGCAATTGGCTACGATTTCGACTATGATGAGTACCATAGGTGAGTATTTGTAGCACTCAATTGATTTTATACTCTCATTGTATTGTATTGGGTTATTGAACTTAAATTGCCAAATTTGTTTTCTGCAGTTTTATCCATGGTAGATTACCTTATGAAAATTTGAGGCCCGACCCTGTTCTAAGAAATCTTTTGCTAAGCATTCCCATTCGCAAAGTTGTAAGTCCATAATCACAATTCATATGAATTTCCGTTAACATTTTATAGCCATCGAAAATGGCTGGTTGTGTAGCATTTTGTAAATGTTTTTTCTTTTTCGGTGTAACAGATCTTCACTAATGCTGATAAGGTCCATGCTCTGAAAGCTCTGAGTAAACTTGGATTGGAAGACTGTTTCGAAGGGATATTATGCTTTGAGACACTGAATCCAGTTCATAAGAGCACTCCATCAGATGACGAAGACGACATTGAGTTTGTTGGATCAGCCACATCCTCCAACGCCGCTGCTACTAACGGCTCTGAGATCTTTGACATTATTGGACATTTTTCTCAACCTAAGGCTGGATCAGTGTTGCCAAAGACACCAATTGTCTGCAAACCTTCAGAAGTTGCCATTGAACGGGCTTTAGAGATTGCCAACATTAACCCACACAGAACAGTAAGAATTTTAACTGTTTCATTCTTGAATATACTACATCAAGAATCACTGCTATCTTAACGTACTCATTTGGAAAAATTTCTATGTTACAGCTTTTCTTTGAAGATAGTGTTCGTAACGTTCAAGCTGGCAAGCGTGTAGGTCTTGATACAGTATTGGTAAGTAGTTGTACTCCCTTTGTTTCATTTTATATAACACTCTTTCCTCTGTTCCACAAATAATGATTCATCTCTATAAATATTTGAGAAATTCATATATCTTCAAACTTCGTATTTTACCATTAACAAGACACTCTTTAACCCACAAGTGTAATCTGGGAGGGTAGGATGTACACAGACCTTACCTTTGTGGGATAGAGACTATTTCCGATAGACCCTCGACTTAAAAGAGAGAACCACTTCTACTAATAGGTGGTGAGGGGATGAGTCTAGCCCCTTGCCTCTCCCCAAGCTCAGTGCAACAACACTGGACCTTCTATCTTAATCCCAACCTCTATACCTTCCTATCCAGAGTCATGTCCTCATTAACCCGAAGTTGAGTCATGTTCTGTCTAATGCTGTGTTGTTGCTGTTACTTTTCAGGTTGGCAATTCCCAAAGAGTTGCAGGTGCAGATTATGCATTAGAAAGCATCCACAACATAAGGGAAGCATTACCACAACTTTGGGAAGTTGACAGACTGGCTGAAGTTAACTACTCTGGTGTAGCTGTGGAGACATCTGTCACAGCTTAGAATCAGTAGTAGTACTATATCATCATCATGCTGTTGGCAGAAAGAAAAAAAAAATCAACAATGATTATGGGAAGATTCAAATTTTCCTGTCAAATTTGTGATTAAAATGAAGTTGATGTTTTGTTGTCATTATTATCAATTAATAACTAGTTATAGTATTTCCTTTCCATCCACAAATCTTGTAAATAAATTCTATATTTATCAGTCTACCTTTCTATCATTATATAATAAAGTTCAATTATTAATTATTCCAAAGGATAAAGTTTTTCATCTCTTTCAGCTTATTATGATAATGGTGGGAGGATATAAACCAACGATAGCCCACATATTTTATAAGAGGTTTACAAAAATTGTATTATTATCCAAATGACTCAAGAAGATTGGGTTAAAGATCATACTACATTGAAATATCTCTATGACGTCGTTTGTATGGATATAGAACATATAATAATAATAATAATAATATAACATAAAATGAAAAATTTATTCCAAAGATTACTTAATTGTTAGATTAAAATGTTATCAACAAGATGGCGTAACGCATCAAACATGATTCACATGGGATGGATATTGATCCTAATACGTTATTTACAAATATAACAGATTATGATTAAGATGTATAATCAATCTGGCATCAGCACAATAATGTGGCTTGGAAATTTTTGTTAATTTTTCAAGATTGTGACTTATTGACATGTTGTGTAATTATAAGTTTGATAGGGTACAAAATGATGTCATTTAATGGCCTGCCATTTCCATGTGAAAGCCAAACTGATATTATTATTAACAACTATATGTTTGATGATTTAACATAATCTGGTTTGAGGCCTGTGTGGATGGATTGAAACTAGGCAAAAGATCATAATCCTCGACCTTCATGTTTTGCTATTTAAGAACATATTCTCGATGAGCTGCTGATGTGTCATTGTCGTGCTTAATAATTTCTCTCTAAGACGTCTGTGACCATCTTCTTTAGATGCTTAAATCATTTCAAGCTCACTTTAGGCATCTTGTCCAAATGTATAAATTGATGTTGATACAACTTTTAAGTTATTAGCATACCATAGGTTTATATTAACTCTATATGTGATACATTAACCCAAAACTATCATTAATATACCATAATTTTTGCTACTATATATCATCAATAATCAATATACTATTAAATATATCATATTATGTTTATGATATAATTTGGGTGGGATCATGTTTATTTCTTTCTTCCTTTATTCTTTTGTCTCATTCTTCTTTTTATATTTTTAATTTTTATATGGAGGATAGATTATTAAATAAAATTTCTATTTTAATGGGATTGAAAGTTTTAATAGAAATTTGGATTTCCATGATATTTAAATTATTCCATAAATGATTTGATGTTTAATTTTTGTTTTTTGATTTTCAAGTATTTAATTATTGTATGTCGTCATCACTTATTCAATAAAAAATTGTGGCTAAAAATACTTTTACATTTTCACGAAATATAACTATCCTTAAATTATGACCCACACGACTTCCGTTGCTAAGAGATACACCCGCTTAGGTATACGTAAGTTTAATTGCTAAAAAGACAAATTAAAAATCAACTCATTTCAAGAATAATTCATCCAATTTTATGTTGATTCATGTATTTTTTCTCTCTCTAAAAAGGATAGATAATAGATGCCCAAAAAGCATAAATTCAATTTATGAACACTACTACAATTTCTGAAAATACTACACAATTTATGTCTCTTTCTTATTTTTTTAATACAAATTTCAGAAAGTATGCCCTATATGACTTCGATTTCTAAAGACTTATGCCTCACTAAGTATACATTCAGTTTTTAAAAGAGAAAAAAAATCATAAGACCAACTCATTTGAAGAAAAAATAATGCAATTATGTTCATTCATGGACTACCTTCTCCTATTCCTTAAATTTAGGTGATAATTTTTTTGAAATGGTTAGTTTTGGACATGTTGTATACACTAAAAAATACAAATACATGTTAGTTGTATGTGTGACATTTCGGGGTGATGATTTTAAATGTATTGTATATGCTAATATAATTCATACAGAGTGCAAATATAATGTGTTTCACTTGTGTGCATATATAATATATCTAGTGAAATTATATGTGCTGATATAACTAAGTTAAACAAACATATACCATGTATCCTCTGAAATTGTATTTATTAATGCAACTACGTTGGGCAACCAAATATAACGTATCCACGAAAATTGAACTAATAAATATAGCTAGATTGAACAAATAGATACAACTCCAATATCATAACTAAACATATTGTAACTACTAATTATAATCATACATGGAAATATTGAGTTCTAATGAAGATTGACTCCCTATATTGAATATGGTAAGTGTATAACCATTACCTTTTCCTTTCCGTGAGCGAGAGGAGAAGTGTTGTTTGCCAGCGAACATGAAGGTTGTATATGCAATGTGTATTTAGGCCCAACCCCATCAGGTTTACTTTATAGGCCCAACAGGTAGACCACAAAACCCCATGAGAAGTTGATAAGGTGACATGAAAATCTGACAAATGGATAAGAAAGTTTACAAAAATCCCAAGTAACTAATACTCTAATAAGTTCACACACAACATTTGATTCACTAAAAAAAAAAAATCTTTGCTATAAAAATGGCTGCCATGACACGTGTATCTCCTTACCAATGCCATAAATTAAGTAGACTTCAAGAATTGTCTTCTTCACTTGTAAAAACTACCTCATCATTTGTTTCATTTCCACAAAAAAACAAGAAATTTTGCAGATTCTCAGTGTTGGCAATGGCTGATTTGAACACAAGCACTGTTCTTGTTACTGGTGCTGGTGGAAGAACTGGTAAAGTTTCCTTTTTTACCTTTTGGGGTTTCTTGATTTTGATAATCTTTAATGAAATTGTGTTAGGTTGAGTGTTTTTCATTTTGGAAGTAAGAAGGGGTTTAGAGCAATGGTAAAGTTGTATTGTATCTATATGTTACGGATTCAAGCCACGGAAGCAACCGCTAATTCTTGTATTAGGGTAGACTGTCTTGGGACATCTTGGGGTGTCCAGGCTAATGCGGAATGCTTTATGCATCAGGCTGCCCTTTTTAATGTGGAGTACTGCTGTAACTACTGATATTTTGTGGCTATGGGGTGTGAATTAAGTATAAAGATTATATATTTTTTTTCCCAAAAATTGTTTATGTAGTTTTTAGGGTGCTAATTCTTGGGGATTCTGTTTATAATTTTGAATTTTGGGGAAGTAATGTTAATGAGTAATGTGGGATTGAGGCATTGGAATTTGTATGAGTGTGATAATAATGAGACCTAGCTAAGGCATATGATGATTACATCATCGTATTATTTGGGGAAAAATTGTGGAGAGGAGATCAACTGATACATTTTTATCGTGGTGCTCGGGCTAGCTTGATCGCACCTTGACTAATTCCATGGAATACCTGGAAGGAATGGGATACCTGTTACCTTCTGCTAGTACAGGTACCTAGTAACTCTATCCAGCAAGGCTGGAACAGATATGAAGAAATCAGTAGTGTTTTGGCGAGCGGATTCGAACTTGAGTCCTCATGGTTCTCCATCCACTTTATTGACCATTAGAGCACATCTTTGGATGCAGATCAGTGAACACATCTTTCTAGACAGGTGCAGACCTAGAGGTTGCCGAGGGGTTCTCGGCAAAAAATTATGTTGTATATTTAAGATATTTTTAAGAATTTATATGTCTAAATATTGATTTTGAACCTCCTAAATGTAAGATTAGAGGTTGGCTTAGTGGTTGAGGGGTTCAAAACAAACCTTAAGGTTCCAAGATTGAATCTTAGGCACTACTTTTTTTTTCCGAACCCCCTTACTGGTTCTAGAAGATAAAGCTTTTATTTTGTTTTCCCCCTTTCAAAAAGAATATTCTACAAGAAGAGATAGGAGCTCAGGTGGTCAGATACTCATAGCTTGTGCGCTCTAAAACGGTAAAACCAAATTTTGTTGGTCTATTGGTTATTTATCATCATATTTCAATTGGTTGTTTGTTAAATAAACACATGACTGAACTTAAAAATGTTTAAGAACTTTCACACAATGACTTAATTGGAGATACAACTTCTGTCTGAATTTTTGTTTTCTGTTCTTGGGCTTCTTGGTAAATGACTAATGCTAGAATCGATCATGTCAAGTGGCTGTGAGCTTTATAGTATGATGTAAGTTGAGATATTCTTGTTCCTAACATGATCAACAATTCTAAGTTACCCTTATCTCAAAAAAAAAAGCATGATCAACAATTCTGCTGATCTTTTATTGATACATTGTTCAAATTGTAGGATCAATTGTCTATAAGAAGTTGAAGGAGAGGTCAGAGAATTATACAGCTAGAGGATTGGTTAGAACAGAGGAAAGCAAACAAAAAATTGGTGGTGCAGATGATGTTTATATTGGTGATATCAGGAATACCGAGAGTCTTGTTCCTGCTATACAAGGTATTGACGCTCTTGTTATTCTTACAAGTGCTGTTCCAAAAATGAAACCTGGGTTTGATCCAACAAAAGGTGGAAGACCTGAATTCTATTTTGAGGATGGGGCAAATCCTGAACAGGTGCATCATGCTTTGGGTACTCATATGAGTCATATCCATCCTTAGGCCTTTAGTTGTCATTGTCTGACACAAAATTTACTGACTTTGTATTTTTAGGTAGATTGGATTGGCCAAAAGAACCAAATAGATGCTGGTATGGAATAATCTTGGACAATTTTGGTATTTAGAATGCACTTCTATCTGCTTATCTAAGATATACAATATGCATTTTACAGCTAAAGCTGCTGGTGTGAAGCAGATCGTGCTAGTTGGGTCAATGGGAGGGACAAATCCTAACCACCCCTTGAACAGTTTGGGGAACGGGAATATATTGGTTTGTAACTTGATTCTTTTCCTTGATCTTTTTTCCTGCAAAAGTACTCTCTTTCCTTTATTTCTACTTCCATTTTGACGGCCACATTGCCCAACCATTTCCACGGCTGCAAAAATATTGTGACTGCATGCATAGTGTTACCTGTTCCATCTTTCTACAAGTTTTGTTTCTCATAGTCGAATATCAGAAGCTATTTGAAGTCATACTAGATGTAATATACTCCCTCCATTTCAATTTGTTTGTCTGGTTTTGACTTGGCACGGAGTTTAAGAAAGTAAAGAAGACTTTCAAATCATGTGGTCTTAAAATAAAGATATGTAGAATGTTCAAAAATGTCTTTTAATCTTGTGGTCATAAACATGTCATATGAAAAGTTGAAAGTTGAAACTAAAGAGTTTCTAGCAAAGGAAAGAGGCATTCTTTTTGAAACGGACTAAAAAGTGAAAGAATACGGACTAGAAAGAAAAGAAAGGCAAACAAATTGAAACGGAGGGAGTATATTTTTTTAATAAGTGCCTTCCTCAATGATGCTGTCATCACATTAACATACTAGATGCCATAACTTATATAGATGTTAAGTTGGTCCTATGCTTGCATCTTAGGAGAGGATAATTATTTTCCAGTTATGCGTATTTGGAAGAGAATGTAACTTCAAGGGAATTGATAATATTACTTTACTGACTACTGACAAACTTTTTATTTGGATGATACTTGATTAGTATCTCACTGTTACCTTTTGACTTTCTTTCTCTTTTGGGAATTATTGTCATTCATAAATTCTGGCAGACTAACTTTTATGAAGGTTACAGATTTGGAAGAGAAAAGCTGAACAATATTTGGCTGACTCTGGAATTCCATATACAATTATAAGGTTTGTTCAATGCTCATATCTGTATCAATATTCCTTTGTGACTGTATAAATATGGCAAAAGCATTGAGTGTTCATTTATAATAACCAAAGGTTCTCTTAATAGATATTTATGCCATATTAGGTGTGAAATAAACCAAAAAATGTGAGTCGCACTGTCCTACTAGTATAGTAAGTCTTTTAGAAGCTTTTACTTTTAAACAGTTTGTGGAGTATATTCTCTAGGGCTTGGAAATGTGATTTTTTAATTGGTAAAATGATTTGCATATTTGAAAGAAATATGAAGCAAATTCGGGAAATGAATTAGCAGTTAAGAATAATTCCGTTGAGCCAAAATAATGCTGGGTCAGGAATATATGGTACTGTGATAAGGAAAGAGTATGGCTTTATGACGTCCATGATGGGGGGGGGGGGGGTGTTTGTGTATGTGCTGATGAGGACGGGTCAAAGAGAATGACTGACAAGCATCTAAGCTGCCAAGCTTCTGAAAAAGGTGTGCATATGATACCATAGGCAAATCCCACATCAGAAAGGCAGAGAAGAGTAAAGTGCTATAAGAGCACAAGTTCACACGGTCGATGCTTTTGGGCTCGTTGATGGTGTAACCCAAGGGACAAATTTTTGAGATCTGTTGGGTCAAAGCAGACAATACGTGCGATGGGCTTGGACTGTTATACATATGGTCTCAGAGCTAAACACTCACAGTACGATGTGGGGAAAACCTCAGCAAGGATGTTGTGTCCAAAAGGAGGGCTGTATGACTCCCATGACGGAAGTTGGGTAAACGGAGGGCAGGTCAAAGAGAAGGATTTCTAGGCTGACAGTATTCGAAGGGGGAAGGGGGAAGGGGAGAGATGTGTGAAGTGCTATATAAGACAGAGCACAAGTTAACATGGTATGCATGCTTTTGGGCTCATGATGGCTTAATTGAGCAGCATAACTGAAGGAATAAATCTGTGAGAGTTGTTAGGTCAAAATGGACAGGCTTCAGGGCAAATGACAGTTTCTCTTTTCTTAGGGCTAAATTCGTCCCACAAAATACACTTGTATGCAATAGAGTTCAATATACTTCGAAGATAAAGTGAAACAAAAAACTGACTACGTAATGCATATAGAACCAAATTCCTGAGCATTTACTAGGAAGAGCAGAGTATCTAACCTACTGAAGGAACCCAATAATATTTCTTGGTATGCTGATCAAAATATATAAGAAAGGCAGAAGAGATGGATATATTGTTGTATAATTTGTTTGTATCTCAGTGTTTTCTATGGAGATCAAGTAAATCCTAAGAACACGCTTCGACCCCGGTGTTCCCTTTCATTACATTTTTTTTTAAAAGATCACCATTTATGATTCTAGTCAAGAACACTCTTAAAAGGAAGGATCAAGAAAGAAAAACTTTTATATTTTGGCAGCAGTTAGCTCTCTCTAACTTGAAATTTGATAAGAGAACTGTGAAAAGAATTCTTCCTGTAATAATCCTTGTAAAACATATCCGTTGTAAAGATATCTATTATCTTCCATAAGATAGGGAAACAAATTGTCAATCAATCAACTATACTTCACCCAAAGTCTTACCTAATGTAAAGTACCCTATCAAGAACCCGAGAAATCCAATAAAAAGCTTTCACTAGAATCACCAGTAAGATATATATTTATATCATGCTTCCAGGTATCCTGTGTCATTAGCAGATAAAGGTAATCTATTCTTTGGGATGGGACTCAAACAGAAAAGGAGAAAAATTATACCTGGAAATAGCTGGTAATTTGAGCTAATAGTGGTTCTTACCTAGTTGGTGATGTTGAAGTACGCGACCAACTCATCTAAAGGCTTAGGCGGTTGGGGAAGAACACTCTTATTTATGTAAGGCATGATACATAGACACATTAACTTGTCACCTAAACTCTAACTTTGAGGATGCACATCTAGACACCTCAACTTGTCACCACTGTGTCAGTTGAACACTCCAACTTACAAAATGATCATTAAGACACCTCCATAACTTAATGTCCCACATCAGCATCGGGTGTCCACGAGACCTAGTAGGGATGAGGATGTGCATTCTCAACGTTGGAGTGTTTAGTTGTCAGTTGAGGCCAAGTTTAGGTGTCTATCTATGTATTATGCGTTTATGTAATTATATTTTCACTTTTTAAATAAAGCCCCTCGCATGCGAGCCCAGTTCTTTTTCATTATACCAGCACATGGAGATTTTTTTTTATAGTGCTTCAGGTGAGACTCGAACTTAGAATCTCTGCCTGCTCTCTTACCATGTTGAAGTGTGTGTCCAACTCGTTTAAAAGCTCAAACTGTTAGACAAAGTACATATACTTTTATATACTCAATTATGTCTTTAACTGGTGAATACAGAAAACTGTTGTTCTTTAATAACAATACTAAATTTATCTAAGGTTTATGCCCTCATTTTTATTATTATTCCACTCGCTTGTCAATTATTCCTGTGAAGTGACCTCTATTTTACAGTCATCCCAAATTTCATTGCTTAAGATTTGCTGTTTGATCACTATTTTTTTATTTCGTTTTTGTTCAGGGCTGGAGGGTTACAAGATAAAGAAGGTGGTATAAGGGAACTACTTGTTGGAAAGGACGATGAACTTCTCGAGACAGAAACTAAAACTGTTGCTAGGGCTGATGTTGCAGAAGTCTGCATTCAGGTATATTAACGGCCTCGGATCTTTTTTGATTCTATGTAGGTCCTTTGCTTTTACTTTGGTCAGCTTCAACACTTCATGCTTTCATCAACCTCATTCTCTAGAGCTTTGCTGCCTGTTTGCTCATCTTCTATGACTAAACTCTTCGAGGCATTTCGGTGTTGACAGGCACTACAGTATGAGGAAGCAAAATTTAAGGCATTTGATCTGGCCTCAAAACCTGAGGGAACTGGCACTCCAACTAAGGATTTCAAGGCTCTATTTGCACAAATCTCTACTCGTTTCTGATATACTTCTCACTAGGACTATGTCCAAAATTTCCATCACTCTTTTCTGCCAACATTTGTTGAAAGGGGAGGCTATAAACTTAAGGTAGATAGGCATCTGAGTTTGGTTGTACTATTGAAGCTCCCTCCCCGTTCCCCCCTGCGTAGCAGCTAACCTCATCGACACCATGGCACACTCAGAGATGACTTGCCAATAGTTCAATGATACAGTAGAGGGTTATGTTATGTGCCCCTCTTGATTTTTCTGATGTTTGGAAGGCAAATAACTCAATAAGCACTGTTGAACTTGTGCAAAAGGCAAACTACTATGTTATTATTACTTGCTTGCATTTGCATGCTTCACCAAATAATGTTTCAACTTTATGATTTTCATTTTATGCCTCATTGATGGCAATCAAACTTATCTAGTGGATCAGGGCCATGGTTTTACAGTTCTCATATGCAAATGGTTCTCGTGAGCCTTGACCCTTGACGTAACTAGTAAAGTTGTGATCCAGTTTGAGCCGTGTACAATAGATCTATGTGGTTTGACCTATTCCTATATTACGTATAAATGTTTCTTTGATAATATTTTTTATTACTTATTTTCCATAAAAAAACAATTTTCTTAGTAACAAACTAACCCAAAGTCTTTCGTTTTTTTTTAATATATGAACTTAATAAAATATGAAGATAGCTTAATGACAATTGTTGTGGTAAACATCTACAATTATTTTTTTAATGTTTGTAAAATAAAAGTCACCTAATAAAGTCAGCATTATGAGCTTTACAAACATTTAAAACTTTTGTTTTAGTTAGCATATGATCTTTTTACCAACAACCCAAGATACTACTCACCTTACATTTCAGAATCCATTCAAACAACTCAAAATTCATAACGTCTAGATTCTGAACAATTACAAATTATGAATACTTTTATGCACAACAATAAGGCATACCGCGTTAGGACATTTGAAGAGATTTAAGCAGCATGAAGGTTGAAAATATAATTGATTTTTTAAAATTATTTCTTAAATTTCAATAATTTTAGGGCTTTGAATAATCGTATAAACAAAGTAGAAAATTAGACGTGTTTTGAATAGCCACAAAAATAAAATAGTAGATTCCTCAAACGATTAAAGTACTAGACTCTTTTACTATAACTATGAATATAAAATATTCTAATAAATTAAATATTAGACTCAGTCAGCTATATTAAGTACATCTTTAATTTATTGATGTGTTATATTAAGTTCTTTAATATCTCATTGGTCAAAGAAAACATTTTTTTTTATATGAGAAATTATTGGGAAGCACTATGTCTTTATCAATGGTGTTTCAGCCGTTATTTGTGCTTATATCAACATATATTATATACACTAAAAAAACATATTATATACAAAAGATTCTTTTTTTGCTGGTTTTGACTATAATTTATTTAAATTAAATAATAAGTCCCATCAAAGTCTCTAGAAGAACACCATGCATTGTGGTCCCTAAATATGAGACATTTCAAAACTTGATTCTTTCTCTTTTGAAATCAATTCTTTATTTGTAAGTCTTACTTGATGGAAAAATGAAAATCATCGAGAGCGGATTCAAAATTTAAAATTTACATGAGTTTTTATATTAATTTATAACTATATTTATAGACAAATATTTAATACACATATTTGTGATATGAACAAAAATTACTGAATCGTCGTGAATCTATAAGTGTTTAGATTTGGTTTTACTCGTATATTAGTACAATGGGGCAAAACTACATTATAAGGTATGGATTTGGACTAATCTATTAATTTTTGTTTAGATTATGTACTTGTATTAAGAAATTTGTTAAATATATATAATTAATTAATTGTGAATCATAACTTAATGGATTCGATAACAAGTTCAAAACTCATAACTCTGCTTCTGTCATGCACCTCATGTTAGTACATCTTCAACACAACCTCCAATTACTATTACACATAAATAGAGAAGAAAGAAAACAAGGTAGGGAACCGAACCCCCCGATAAATAAATGTAAATACAACTAGTCAATTAACTGAGCTACTAAAATTTCTGTTTTGACACAATCAAAGTCTTGAAAGAGCACTCTACAATATGAATAATGAGCTAAAAATACTCATAAGAATAAGCTCTGCTATCTGTCCCACAGCTAAACGACATCACAATTTTCAAATTTTTGTTATTAATTGGACTTAAAAAGTCCCCACAAATATTTTAAATGCAATTTGTTAAGAAGTCACATGGCAAATTAATGAAGCATATTTTTTGTATACTATGACAAAAATGTATAGTTTAAATCAATGTACTATGACAAATGCATAATTTTTGTATACCATCAGGTTAAGTTACTTGCAGTTAAATTATACATGTAGTAAAAAAAATAAAAATTTACTGTTAGTGTAAATAACTTAACTTCAAATTGGGCTCCAAGTATATTGAACAAACTAAACATATATTGCAAGTTCACAAAATTCCAGAGTACATATCTGATGCACACTGTGCAGCAATGGCTTGTCAGCTAGCTCTTCAACGAATGATTTTATGGCCTCGGTCATTCTTCTATGGAGTATCGACTCCATCAATTCAACTCCCTCGTTTTGTATGCTGATGATCATCACCAAAAACATGCACCGAAGCCTCGTCTTGTCTGATTATCAGATGGTTATTGAAGCGTACGCTGTAGTATTATAGCCCCGTCCATATTAGGAAACTCGACGAGTTTAGCAACCAAATGATCTTGTTGTTACAGTCTTTATTACTGTATCAAGACACTGAGAAGCCAGTTACCTGTGACATACATTGGCAAATTGTGTCAAATTTTAGAGTATGAGAAAAAAATGATACAAATACATCAAGAGCCTTACAAACTGTATTGCTGCATTTGATCTTCAAATATGTGGATGGACTTGGGATTCAAAAGTAAGAATGTGTTTCAAGTTTCTTACACAGGTTTCCAACAAGATAAGGCGTAAATTGTTCTTCCTTTCCACCCCAGCAACAACCACTGGCTATCTTCATCGATTACAAAGTCTCTATGATATCCTAACCTCACTTTTTCTATTGCCTTATTCACAAATTCCTCCCGGTCAAAAGGTATCTGCGTAAACCTTGCCCCCATAATACGAGCTTGCCACTGCTTGTATGTCTCTGGTCGTTCAACTCTTTCCCACCCCTCACAAGCTATGACATTCAGCGCTTCCCTCCCAAATATCTCTCTCTCAATTAATCGTCTTTCTGGAATCTCACGTGGAACAATAGTTTCAAGCATATCAAAAATTGCAGAAAAGTGGAATAAGGCCTCACGAAACCGTGTGACGAAAAATGGGGCACTATAGGCCCCATTGACAATACCATGGACGAAGATATCTGGATTGATCTTCCTTACGAGGTTGAGGACGACAGTTCTTGAACTTTCAACTGCAATAGTCTCATCATGCAGGTTCTTAAAACGATACAAGCAGTTGACAGCAAGAAATTCATCCTTGTCGAGTTTTAGATCCTCAACTGTAATGCTCTCCCATTTCTTTGCAATTGCATGGTATTCAAATGGAACATTAAAGGATCGAGCATAATCAGCCAAACGGCGACCTGTTTCCTCAATCCGTTCCGCTGGCCTGAAGCCTGGTTGGGGAAACTCTATGCCAGTAATACGAAGCCTCGGTGGCCCCCCTTCTCTTTCTGCAATACGTTGGATGAATGTAGGCCATTGGAAACCATACAGGATGCCAAAGTCAATAACATGAACCCTTGTTGCATTCTCTGCCTTTATCATGATTGTCTTGTTTGAAGCAAAACTTGAGATCTTTCTGAATGGGCTAGATGCAAGATACAAATGGTAGGCCTTCAAAAGATCAGCTGCAGATGTTCGTTTATTGACAAGAGCTTTATATATCTGGCTACCAGTACCAGCCAAGCGTGCCTCGAGACCATCTGCAAAGCAATGAGCTAATCTCTGGTTTCCATCTCCAAATGGGGATGAATGTTGTCTGATTTGTTTCAAAAGTTCATTCGCAATCCTGGAATCGTCAGCAGCAACAGCCTGCGCGCAATTTATCATGAGAGTTCTCAAATCTATGACTTCCTTCTTTCCACCCTGTTTCTTCCCCCGGCCCTTTCCTCCTTTTGATCCTTTTGATATCTGCACTGTGGTTTTGCTTTTAGCATTCCTCAGGTTTTGTCGATAAGCCTCTAGTGCTTCTCCTCCCTTCCCCATGCTATTCAGCAAGACGATATCAAACTCCTCCGATCGTAGAGTTGATTCAGTAAAAACCGCAGCCTGTTTACTACTCCTTTCTTCTTCGATATTATTATCACCTCTCAGAGGATTTTTCTTCCCTCTCACCTCAGTTGGTGAAGTCTCTCCCTCATCCTTTTCCTCCACCTGAGAAGCTGCATAACCAGCTTGCCTTTGGGGCTCCTGAGATGGCAAGCCATTTATATCTACACTGTTCCACAACTTATTACTAGTCGGGAGGAACTTACTTGCTTCTTCAACTCCTTTCTGAAAGTTCAAAATAGATTGACTCTCATCATATATATCAGGAATATGAAAAGAACTAACAGGAGAGTCTAAGAATCCATCTACAACATTACTCCCACTATTTGATGAGCATACTGAAGAAGTATTTTGAAATGAAAGGCCTTCGAAGTAAGAAGAATTGCAGTCAGTGGAAATGTTAACCCCCCTTGGATTGACTAGGTAACCACTACTGTCACCAGTATTACTTGTGGAATTGTATATACTTCCTGCGAAGTAGTCATCAGGACTCTCACTGTTCCGATCAGTAAACACGTTTTGCTCCGGTGATGGTGGATACTTCTTACCGAGGGCCTCATAGAGTGACTTCTCTTTAGCTTGAAGTTCCAAGGACTCCTGAAGCATATCTGTCTTGTCCTCCATGTCTTCTTCCATTAGCATCCGATTTATATAGCTCAACACTGCATCCGAGAAATCAATATCTTCGTTGAAGTCGTTCTCAACGCCAAGGTCAGTTCTTGATTCTACATTAGTCGGTAAATGATCACCACTTATAAATCCAACAGCACCAAAATTGTGTTGGACAAAGCTATTTTCAAGTCTAGGACCATTGAGTAGATTCTGATCTGAATAAATAAGTCCAAATCTTGGTCCATTAATCATCCTCTGCTCTGAAGAAAAAGGTACTGGTTGGTTCCCAAATCGAAAATTATTCAAAGAACTCGGATGTCCATTAAACCTCGGATCCATTTTTACCAAACCTCAAAGTCAATGATGTATCTGTGACAACCATATACAATTTCAAGCTCAAAAGTGGAACAAGCACAAGCAATATCTCTCAGAAAAATAGCAAAAAGACAGAAACTTCAACAACCCCATGGAATCAAGAAAACAAACAGCAAATTCAGCATATACAAAATTGAATCTTCATGGCTTTTTAACAAACTACCACAAGTAATATCTCTCAGAAAAGAAGGAAAAAAAAAAGAAGCAAAAAAGACAGACACTTTAACAACCCCATAAAATCAAGAAAGCAAACAGAAGATTCTGCATTAAAAATTAAATCTTTATCACTATTGTCAAAAAAAAATAGCATAAAAGACAGAACTTCAACAACTCCATAAAATCAAGAAAGCAAACAGAAGATTCTGCACTAAAAATTGAATCTTTATCACTATACACACTGCCCACAAGTAAAATCTCTCAAAAAATAGCAAAAAAGACAGAAACTTTAACAACCCTATAAAATAAAGAAAACAAACAGCAGATCCTGCAATTGAATCTTTATCACTATATAACAGAACCAGTCACTTAGTGAAATAGCCAGCAAAAACTTGCACAAATTAACCAATTCTAAATCCTATAAATAGTCCATACTCAATGACTTAAGCATAAAATTGAGCTCAAATTTGAACTACTTACTTTAAAAAATCAAGAAAAAAAACCATGTAAAGCAAAACAGAACTGTCTTAAATTAATATGAATATTAAAAAAATGAGAAAAAGGACATACCTTAAACCTATGGAGAAGCAAAGAGAGAGAGAGAGAGAAATGAAGAAATGTGAGTATTTTGTAAGATTGTTGTATAAGAAAACAGGGGAGATGGTCACCGGTAATAGCAAGTCATCAGTCGTTGACGTGGTAATCATAGGAGTCACCTTTCAAAAAAATGTGAGTATTTTAACTTGATCTTTATATTCTTCAATTTTGGACGTGCAATACTTAAATTTATATAAAGTTGAACAAGTAACATACATATATTCTACGTGGCATAATACACGTCACATAGAACGTGAATTATCATGTAGGATGTGTATGTCTATTTATTCAACTTTATGCAAGTGTAAGTATTATTTACTGTTCTTTGTAGTAACTTACAACAACCCCAAATATTTATTTATAAAAAGAATATGAATATACGTGATTTATCAGTGTGATATCTTAACATATTCTAATACCTTGTTTATGAACTATAATTTGCTCATTTGATACTCCTTTTGTAAGATGATATTGAAGAAATTTTGATAGTTTTCACGAGTTATCTCGCATATAATGTCATGAGGTGTTATTCACTTATGAAATTGATAACAAGGATACCATTGCAATGCAGTGAAGTAAATACATTCCAATTGTCGTGAAGTCTTCTTTTATCTGATTCATTGAAAAAATGAGTCTTCATTGATATCAACACATTTGAGATCGTCAAATACTTGGTTAAACATTCTAAGTATGCAGATATGCTTTATTTGCTTTTCTTATGCTTCCCTAATTGAGGAAAAGGCAATGAGAAAGAAAATGTGCTGAGCATCTTATAGCAAATTTACCTCCTAGAGCTGAAGCATTGTAGACATATGGTCCTGGTTTTACAACCAAGCTCGATGACTCCCAACGAACTTAAACGTGCATAGATAGGAGGATTTGGAGGTAGCAGAACAGAATAAAAGGTTTTAGTCTAATAATATTGTATAAGTAATTGAAAGAGCCGATTATGTAATACCACGAAATAAGAGAGCTGACAGTTTTACATAACAAAAATTAGTGTGCAATAGATAAACTTATCAAAATTAAGAGTGTTTGTTACATGATACTCGAAAACCAAAAAAAGTAAAAAGTGTCTCGAGCATACATAAGCAAGCACTAAATAAGTGATTTTGAAGAGATGAAGCTTCTTATAAATAATTCCTTGCTTTAGGGTATTATATCCGGGCCATAATCCAAATGGTCCTTTGGATGTCTTAAATGGTAAGTCAAACCCTACGCGGTCTATACATCTATAGTTGAGTAGCACTTCACCATCAGCAAACATATATATCGGTCTGAGTAAATGCAAATCGTTATCTTGTATCGTATATAATGGTATCCAAGATTCCTTGACACTGTAATCCTTCATTACCCACAACTTAAAAGTAGTCTCACTAGAATAATAAGGATAATGAGCGTAATAAAAGCAAAGCATTCCTCCCAATACTGAAACTCCATGTTTGGTGAAACCTTTGACATTTTCCATCATTGGCTCTAGCAACTGTATCTCTCCGTACACCTCATCTGAAATACTAAATGAAACCACAAAACAATCTCGTATGCAACCAATTACCCAATGAAATGCTCCATGTAGAAATGCAAAAGAATCAACATGACGATTCCACAAAGGTTCAAAGTCAGCTCGACATTTATTGTTTTCTCTCCAAAAACCACTTTTTAGTGGTAAAATTTCCATTCCAGGATAGTTAAACTTAAGGATTTTGTAGTCATCACTAGTTGAGAAGGGCAAATCAATGTCAAATATAACGAAAGGTATATTTAAACTATTGCTCCATCATATATACATTTTGCATAATCTTAATCATTGAGTGACTTGAGTCATATCTCTCAATTGCTCCAGTTATGTTAAAGTTTAATTCTACAAGTTGAAATTCCATTGTTGTATCATATCATAGAGTTCAAAAGTCTCATTATTATAAAAAAGATTTATTTTATAGACATATGGTCTTGGTTTTACGACCAACCTCGATGACTCCCAATAAACTTAAACTTGCATATATAGATGGGATGATTTGGAGGTCGCAGATTAAAATAAAAGGCTTTAGTCAAATAATGTTATCTAAGTAATTGAAAGAGTCGATTATGTAATAACACGAAATAAGAAAGCTGACAATTCTCCGTAACAAAAATTAATGAGCAATAGATAAACTTATCATCATTAAGAGTTTGTTACATGATACTCGAAAACTAAAAAAAAGAAGTAAAAAGTGTCTCGATCATACATAAGCAAGCACTAAATAAGTGGTTTTGGAGAGATCAAGCTTTCTATATAAATAATTCCTTGCATAAAGGAATTATTTCCGGGCCATAATCCAAATGGTCCTTTGGATGTCCTAAATGGTAAGTTAGACCCTACGTGGTCTATACATCTGTAGTTGAGTAGCACTTCACCATCGACAAACATATGTATCGGTCTGAGAAAAAACAAATCCATATCTTGTATCGGTTTGAGAAAAACAAATCGTTATTTTGAACGGTATACGATAGTATCCAAGATTCCTTGACACCATAGTCCTTCATTAGCCACAACTTAAAAGTAAACTCACTCGAATTACTGTAAGCACAATGAGCATAATAAAAGCGAAGCATTCCTCCCAATATTGAAACTCCATAATTGGTTAAACCATTTGCTTTTTCCAACATTGGCTCTAGCAAACTGCATCTTTCCGAACACCTCATCTGAAATACTAAATGAAACCACAAATTTTTTTTGTACGGAACAAACCCAATGAAATGCTCCGTGTAGAAATGCAAAAGAATCAACAGGACGATTCAACGAAGGTTCAAAGCCAACTCGACATATCATGTTATTTCTCCATGAACCACTTTTTAGAGCTAGAATTTCAGTGCCATCAAAGTGAAACTTAAGGATTTTGTAGTCATCACTAGTTGCATCATTATCCCAATCCATAAGTACAACGCTCTCTTGTGTATTCTAAACGTGGAAGTTCAATTGATTCTCTTGTAGAGGGGTTCCACACCAAAAGGCGGTCAGCAATTGAGAGAAGAACCAACCCATCACAAGAACAATGCAACATACAAGTTAATGGCTTGCGATTTGAAGGAGAATCAAGTTTTTCTATATCCTCAACAGCTGGTTGAACCGAAGATAAAGGAGAAGAGTATAAATTAAACTTGTTTTCCTCACCGACACGCCATTGTCTAAGAAGAAACTTTTTCGAATTTAAGTCATTCATGGCATGACTATGATGCTTCATCTTAAAATAAGGCTCAGAGATTAACGTCTTCCAAAATTTTGAAACACATTTAAATAAAAAAAGAGACCGACGGGTAACCTTTTGAGGATGTCCACAATTATTTCTTCGGGGAAGTGAACTTGTTCTGTTTTTAAACAATGTTTAGGCCCATGTAGAAGATAACTAACCTGATGATATCAACATCCATCAGCTTTCCCCTGCAAATTTAATTTTTTTTTTTTATAGTAGCATACATCTATCCAACAATTATATTCATCAAAACAATATAATACTTAGAATATAATACAATATGATATATTATGAAACAATACGAGGGGTACTGATCTATCCTTTTGGGTCATATTTGGAGCTTCCTCTTCTCTCTATCTCTATTGCTTTGACCTATTCTTCAATTAGGATTTGGTAGGGTTCTTTTTCAACTAGTATTGCGTAATGAATGGTTAATATTTAAAAAGCTTAATATATGAGAACGTTGAATCTAATTGTTGAACCAAATTTTAATTAGATATGTAATATATATATAAAGAACAAATTATTAATATACAATAACTTGAGAATAACAAAGATTCAAAACAAATAACAATATATTATAATTATAATGAAAAAAATTAAAAGATATATCTAACGTGTCAAATTATTTATTTTCCAATTGATTGTAGGTTTCTTATGTGTTAATAATAATAAAAATAATTAATTAAAAAAATAAAATCTTAAATTGTCTTTAAATTAATTATATAAAAATATTCTTTCTCAAATTAAATAGCTACTGATTATCTAACTTTCTCAAAAGGTAATAGAAGTGTTTTAGGGACATTAATACCTTTTAAGACATTGACTAATATATTTAATAACAAGTGTTAAAAGTGATTACTTACCAATTAATTTGCCCATCTGGTACCCCTAATCAGGAATGAGAATACACCATTAACTTGGCCAATATGGTGCTTTTGATCAATAATCTCCCAACAGTGTTTAGCTTATCGTATCGGTTATTACTTCAGTCCATGTCCACATTTTTTAATAGCCTTCGTGAAATTTCCGGCTACACCACTGATTCGGTGGATGCTGCAATTACAACCAAAAAAAAAAATGAACTAAAAAAAAAAGCACATAATTTGTCAACAGAAATACTGTACATGTGTGCATTTGATAGCATATACTAACATTTAAAAACAAAGGAATAGTTCTTGATTTGTGGGTGCATATAAACTGCCATTCCATCTATAGTTGAATTAGTTGGCATTCAATAGTAGTGATTGACACTATTGATGTTGCACGAATTTACTAAGACATGCTTTTTGGATAGCAGTTCACCTATAGATGTAAATCAAATTTTAAGCGCAACATAAGACGTAATAATCATACAGTACTTCAATATTGTTCATGTCAAGTTTGACAATATTCCACCTACAGAAAAGCAAATTGCAGGTAAAAATGATTACCTTTTCATGTAGGCGGATGATCCAATTTTTGTCAACCAAATCAAGATGACAAATGCATGTACTCAATGCAGAATCTTTCTTTTTTAACTTTTGGCTTTTTGCGTTTGCAGAAGGAGCTGTTGATTTCAGTGGTTCCACAGTAATGGTAATCTAAATCTCTTTCCAGAAAGACTAGTAAAACAAAAAACAAAAAACAAAAAAAAAAAAAAAAAAAAAGAAGAAGAAGCAAATGGACAAAGTTAAGAATGAGGCTCAGATATTCGCCTATTTAATCAAAGAAAAGGGAGAGGAGAGTTTGAACAGTGCCCTGGCTGCAAGCAACAGTTGCCTTGTAAGACCTTCCGATTGAACTCGCCAAGCCAGGCCACGAATCAACTCTCTTCACTTTTCATTTTCATTATGAATAATCTTCACTGCCACTGAAACTTGGGAGTGTTCAAGATTAAAACAAGGCATCAAAGTTTGAATATGTGGAAAAATGCAGCAACAAATCTTGAGAGAGAAGAATAAAATGCAGCAACAATATACGAATCCTCAATATTCACTTCCATTCCCTTTGGCCTTGTCTTATATCAGTACCTAACAATTTGGGGAAATTGTATAGATGGATACATAAAAAGTTTCTTTCTCAAAGGGGACTCTTCCTTATATGAACTGATCGTACCAAGAATGAAAGAGAAAGAATAAATATTGTAGAACTACTATACTTTAAACAGAAAAGAGGCTCAGACTTGAGTGAAAATCAATCAGAGAAAAGAGCCAATCCACCATGGCTGCAAAAAGCATCCTCACAAATTCCCACGTCTTTGCCTAGCCAAGATATGAAACAGTTCAAAAATCTGATTTTCGAGCTTCCTGGAGAATATCATCACAGCCTTATTCGAAAGTTTAGGGTTGAGGATGCGGGGTTTTCCGGACAAGTTGAAGGGCAAAATATGTATTTTCCTTTATTATTACCATAATCATGGCAATCATATCATCATCATCATCATCATGAAGAGCATTCAGCTAATTGAAAGGGCTGTTAAACTTTATATTTATAACAAAAGCATAGGAAAATTCATTGGCAAAATTGAACTTAGGAGAAAGAGAGTAACCGCCCTTAGAAAATCTCTACCATTCCCGAGTTCAATAAAAAGCCTCATTCTCTAAACAGAACAGATACTTGGGAGGCTCAGATTTGCTTTTTCTCAGGAAAAAGCTAAACTATGCCATGGCTGCAAGCATTAATAGCCTAGTGAGATGAAAACCAATATAGTTCTCTTACCTCACAGACCCTTAGAGCTGCCACGCCAAGTTACAACAAAGTTCAACTATCTGGTTCTTAAAGAATGAACGTCTTCATTGCCTCATTGAATGTATTCTATGTTGCTCGGACTGAACCCTATAGGGTATTCAGGTTCCTGAGAACCCGCATTGAGTTGAGTGACCATCTGAGAAATTTACCATAGACAGTGCTCATATTTTGTTGTATAAGAACATGCAAAGAGAGGGACAATGCCATGGCTGCAAACGCCAGTTTACAGATGACGTCATACCGGGTTGCCCTGCCAAGATACAGGTCAGATTTTCTCAATGCATTAAAGTAACAAGTTTTTGCACGGATTTCCCCAAAATCAGGAGCTCTTGTTTCTGCATAAGTTTGGAGAACCTTTTGTCTCGCCCAGCCTAAGTTCCATAGGAATTAAGTTATGCAACATAAGTTGGGTAGCATAAAGAGCCTCATTCTTTCACACAAACAGAGATTTGGGAGGCTCAGATTCGCCTTTTCTCAAACATAAGCTAAACCCCACCATGGCTGCAAGCTTAAGGAGTCTTTGTGAGAGGCAGAAACCCAAATAGCCCCAATATCTCACAAGACTCCCCAAATGATGCCACGCCAAGATATAGTGAAGTTCAACCATCTGATGAGTAAAGAATGAAAATCATCACAGCCTCATTATGGGCCTCATGTCGAAGGTCTTATTATTTGTAGAAATGACACAAGGTAGCCACTTTCCAGACCACAATGGGATCACATTTAAGTATGGTGTTGTACACAAGATAGCCACTTTAGGGCTGATTCTACTACAACAAACAAAGGATTCTGTGGCAATCATTTAGTGGCAATGATATAATCGCTACTAGAATATATTTAGCGGCAATAACATATATGAGTATTTATAAACATCACTCTATATAAATGTCACTTAGACTTTAGCGACTTTAGATGCAATGGCATTAACTTAATTTTCAGCTAAATGTTTTTGCCGCAATAAATATTGTCGCTAAGAGAAAAATCTATTGCCACAAAATGTCTCTTTTATTGTAGTGAACACTAAAACATTTTCCTCCATACCAAATACACTCATAAGTGACAATTGAGGCTCAGATCCATCTTATGCTCAGGCAAAGAAAGTCGGAGTCCAGTCACGCCATGGCTGCAAATATTCCCAAGTTGCATGCAACAAAATCACAGGCATCCGGGTCATTGCCCCGCCAAAAAACCAGCCAGGTACTCTCAATGCTCAATTATTAGCTAAAGAGGATAGATTGAATGATCATCATTGCCCCGATAAGGGACCATTTTTGACATTTTCTCATGATGTGTTTTTTTTTTGTGTGTGTGCGCATACATAGGGTTTTTTCATCATTTAGTTTCAGAACTCTTTGAGTCCTGGGAAATCCAGCCGAACTAGTTGGAAATTGAGGCTCAGATCTGCAAAGAACTGGGGCAAAGAGAAGGCAATAACCGCCATGGTTGCAAAAGAACCAGGTGTATGTGAAAGAGAAGACTCAATCACAAGCCATCCGAATTTTCCATGCCAAGATACAGGTCAGATTGTCTCCATGCCCCAAACATCAGCCTAAATTAGCAAAATATCATCACTGCCTAAAAATGGGAACTTTTCCAGAAGAGCCCGTTTGAACAACCTTAACAAGAAAAATTCAATAAGAGCCTGTTTGGATTGGACTGCTTTTTAGTGGCTTTAAAGCATAAGCCGACCTTAGCTCAGAGGGTCATTTGTACTTTTGTCCAGCCATCCTTAAAGAACTTATGACCATGCAACTAAATGTAGCTCAGAATAATCAGAAAATTGAATAGTACAACTGCCATCAGCATCACATTGCCACCATTGAAGGCAATGACAACAAACATCGTTTCTTTTTTCCACTTTTATAGAGGGTTGTTAGTTTGGTTAAAGGAAAAATCATAGGCCAATCAGAGAGGGCAACCACCCTCCAAAGAACTTCCCTTTTTCTCTCTGTTGGCCTCATTCTTCATACTGGGCTCAGCTTCCATTACTGGATCATTCACACATTTGCCCCTATTTTGTGTTGGTCTTTAGTTTATGCATTCATAACAAACAACTTTTTCGCGAGACATAAGTTAATATTTTCGAATAATTTCAGTTTCTAAAGAATTTATGTCCCCAAAACATGCAATTTTATACCCACCCTTAAAATCTAGGAAATTACATCAAAAGCTTAAAGGAGTGTTAACTAGAGCAAAGAAGAAATCATTGACATACCGGAGATGAAAAAAATCCCCATTTTCTCCGATTGCCTCAGTCTTTTGAGCTAAAATGAACTGGGTTTCCATCCGAATTTGAAAATGAGGCTCAGATCTGTGTAAAATGGGGGCAAAGAGGAGAAGAAGACGACAACGCCATGGCTGCAAAAAAAAAAGAACCGGTTTTGCATGATTCGGGTTTTGCCCCGCCAAGATACGAGTCGAGTTTTCTCCATGCCCCGAATTTCAGCCCAGAATCATCACACAGCAATGTCATCACTGCCTCTTTCCATCTTTTCTACAGCAATTTGTGGACATTTTGCAAAACCAAGTAAAAATGGAACGAAGGAAGTAATAATTTTTTTTCTTTTTTTGGAATTTTCTTAAGGAGGGTTGTTAGTTTGATCGGACAGAGAAATCATAGGCCAATCAGAGAAGGCAACCATCCTCCATGAAATCCATTTTTGTGTTCTCTCAGTTGGCCTCATTCTTCATTCTGGGCTGAACTGATTCTCATTTTCTCGAGTAAAACACTCTTTATATATAGATAGAGAAGTTGCTATACCCGGAAGCGGAGCTAAGTGGGGTTCGTGGGTTCGGACGAATCGATAGTTTTTCCGTAGATTCTATATTTGTACTGCAAAATTAAATAAATATATATGTATAATAACTTGTAAACAGGCTCAATGACAAGGAAGGAGCATACTTGTAAAAGGAAATTTAAAATATCTAAACTCTCAATCCTAACTCCGCCTCAGACTAGCTTCTGACAGTTCTTCTGTTAGCAGCCTTATAGAACTTGGTAATTCATTTTTACCAATGAACACAAACTAGGTTGTTTTTTTTTGTAAAATGAGCTCATTCCAATTCTCAACAAATGGTAAAGTTTCATGATCCTGAGCACCTTTATATTTATTCTTTTGATAATGGTAACATTTGTATTACATCAACCAGCAGTGCACAAAGGGTGTGCTGAGGTCTCTGTACATATTTCAAAAATAAAACAGAAAAACAGCAACTAAACATGCCTTGTTCATTTTACAAGAAATCTGTAATGTTTAGTATGGAATCATCATCATTTTTCACATCTTTACACCAAAAATGAGAAGGCAGTATGCAGTTCAGCTTCATCTTCTGGATGGAGCTGCTTCTCTTCAAAACGCCTAGCATTCCTCTCCTTTCGGGCATATCCGCCTTATACAAGCTGGTAACAAATTCCGCCTTTTCTTCTGCCTAACATAGCTGGCTCACATTGTTCCAACAACTCAAAAGTATCTATTGTCGACTGAGGTATAGTCCATCTAACCTTAGAGCTGCTGTAAAAGAAGAATAAAAAAGGTAGACGAAACATCAATAGACATAAGAGGTAAAAAGGCTTGTAGTAAAACATATTTTTCAGTCCCACACTTGACCATTATTAGTAAGAATGTATAAGACTTTGTCCACTGCAAATCCACAAGCTGAAAATCAAATCTACAGATTATTTTACTAAGATTGAGACTCATAATAAGCAACTGATCTCAGGCATTGAGTTCTTCGACACTTCCACGGCTGCAAACCTTATAGTCCAGGCTGCCCCATCAAGATACAGAGGTAAAACAATAACACCCAAGTCCATCTGATCAGTAAAACTATCATTACATCCGTGTTATTTTCCCTTTTCCAGCACATCGTTGCATTGTTTTGCTGTTGATTTGCCTTGGAAATGCAACCTCTTGAGTAGCAGAGTATAACAGTCAACGAAAATGATCAAAATAGTACTTACTATATGGGGGTTGGTTACACAAACACATACATGAAGAAAAAAGAGCAGATGAGGTTAGAGCTAAAAGAAAATGAGTTTATTTTAAGATACACCATCAGTTGAATAATTTTTACACTACCAGGTTGCTGAAAGGATATATATAGGTAAGTCTCCTTAAAATGTAGATCTGCAATCTTAAAAATAAGACAGGCTACCTCCCACAAAATACAGATATGACCTGATAGTGTAAAAAATTATTCACACTGACAGCGTATACAGCTCAAACTCAAGAAAATAGACATCATAGGCATGATGGAAATGGTCAATTAAACTGAAAATGTTGTCATTCTTAGTTGATGCAATTGTATATCTCAATTATTCCAAGAGATCTTCGAAAGGCTAGCTCCTTGACCACTTTATATTGGCTCTTTAACAACAGTATGAAATAATAGTTCTATGCTGAATCTGAATCTCAATTTTGACTAGGCATGAATGATCACCAAAAACAATATCTTAGCTCCTAAATCTCATTGAATTGCTTCAAATTTATCTCTATGGAGTAAGAAGTCAACTGTGGACAGGCCAAAGCCTTTGCGCAAAGACAAAATGATTATGAGAAATTGGAGACACCATAACCTCCCTCCAATCTACAACAAGTCACTCAAAATAAAAGAGAACCTGAGATTCTAAATAATAGAACAAAGAACCATGAAAAGAAAAGATCGGATGTGTTATAGCAGTTGTGACTCAGATCGAGCAGAGTGACAATGTAACACCATATGGATGCATCTGTCCTTTGGTTGCTGCTCTCAGAAGCTGCTATAGCCTTCTTAGTAACTACACAATACATATTACATGCACATAAAAAGTAAGCCTTTAGAACGCTGCAAAACTCAAAAGTGGAAAAAATTGATGCTTACCCAAATACAAAAGTGACTTGATTTTTAGATAACTATAAGCATAAGCTTATATAATAAGGGCAACCATTGTCAAAATAAAACTAGGTTATAACTTTTATACAAGAACATGAACAAATAAATAGGAAACAGAAAATTCTATACCATGCTATTCTAGAAAAACTAAAAAAGACAACTCTTTTTCACTCTTTGAAATACTCTTTCATGAGAAGAATTGCTCAAACTTTTCAAAAAGCATATTGATTTGATTACAAAAACCACAATACGTTTCTTCTAAATTTAAACATCCTTATTTTGGTTTTAAGCCTTTCTCCAACCAATCAGCCCTAGGAATAGGAACAAAAATTTGGAAACAACAAAGAGAGGAGTCTCAAGACCATTAAAAATCATCTGGATCATATGTATTTAGCCTCATTTCAAATATTTCTATTCAAACTATTTGCCAAGAGACTAGTCAAGAAAATGTAAATAAACAAAGGATGAGGCTCAGATTTTCGCCTATTTAATCAAAGAAAAGAGCAGAGTTAACACTGCCATGGCTGCAATCATCGGTTGGCTTATAAGAAAGACCTTCCAATTTTTCTTGCCAAGCCAGGCCATGAATCAACTCCAAATCTTTTTCACTTTTCCTTTTCATTAAGAATAATCATCATTGCCTCTGAAACTTGGGATTTTTCAAGATTAAAACAAGGCATGAAAGTGTGGATACTGTGTAAGATAAATTATGCAACAATTAGCCTCTGAAAGTACATGAATTCACATATACATAAAAGCTTTGGACTTGTCTCATATACCTAATAATTTCTCTCTAGGAAAATATGGAGATGAGTACAAAAAAAAATTCTTTCGAAATTGGGATTCTTCAAAAACCGAAGAAAGAACATGAACAGAATGTAACAGAAGGACTACTCATTGAAGAACTAAATTTAACAGAAAAGTGGCTCAGATTATCCTAAAATATATCAGAAAAATGGCCAATCCGCCATAGCTGCAAGAAGCAGACCCCTTTGCGAGAGAGCACATAAGAACTCACCTCACAAACTTTCCTACCTTTGCCTAACCAAGGTACGAATTAGCTAAAAAATGTGACTTTTCAAGCTTCCTAGAGAATATCATCATAGACTCGTTCACAAATTTTAGGGGTTAGGATCCAAGTACAAAGAATTTCTCCGGACAAGTTTAAGCGGCAAACAGACAAATTGTATCAAGTTTAAGGGGCGTCTATGTATGTGGCCTTTTCCTTATTACTACCATAAACATGGCTATCTTCACCATCATTACCATAATCGGCATATTTTTAATGAAAGGGCTGTTAACCTTCCACTTGAGGGAGTTCACTGGGTATGTTATTGTTGTTGTAATAAAGGGCTGTTAATTTTTCTGCGTTAAAAAAGGTATAGGGAAATTCATTGGCTTAATTGAACTTCAGAGGAAGGGAGTAACAAACACCCTTAGAAAATCTCAACATTCCTCGAGTTCCATAAAAGCCTCATTTTGAACATTAACAGACAGTTAGGAGGCTCGGATTCGCCTTCTCTCAGACATAAGCTAAACCCCGCCATGGCTGCAAGCTTAAGGAGCCTTTGTGATACGCAGAAACTAAAATAGCTCCAATATCTCACAAGACCCACCCACCCACCCACCCCCCAAAGGCTGCCACACCAAGATATAGCAAGGCTCAACCATCTGATGAATAAAGAATGAAAATCATCACTGCCTCATTAAACTTATTTTGCTAAATAAAAGAGTGGTTTGAATTTGGGAAATTTTGGGTGATCATTGGCTTCTAAGAATGACACAGGGGCAAAACTATGTCAAACAACTCTCTGACTCCAGAAGACTTAGACTTAAACAAATAAGATTTTTTCCATTTTCATTTCACCTTCTGCTTCATATTTATAGTGCCTTAATTGTTTTGGACCTCAACAATGGTTCACTCAACTGATGGGGTTAACAAACTGGGGCATTGAAGACAATACAACCCGTATCTTGGCCAGGCAAATCCCAAGATGGCCTGCAATGGAGGCTCTCTTTTGCATGCAACCAGTGATTTTACAGCCATGGCGTGGTTGCCTTCTCTTTTGTGAGCTGAGGGTCTATCGGAAACAGCTTCTCTACCCCACAAAGGTAGGGGTAAGGTCCACCTACACCCCACCCACCCCATACCCCACTTTTGGGATTACACTGGGTTGTTGTTGTTGTGTAATCTCTTTTGACCTCCCAAAATTATGGGCCTCATGTCGAAGGTCTTATATGTGGAAATGAATGCTTCACTGAAATAGTTTCCTCCATACCAAATATACCAAAAGTAAGTTACAACCAAACCTCTCTATAGCAGCATCGTTTGTCCCCGATATTTTTTGGCTACTATAGCGAAATGTTGCTACAGAGAACATCTAATACAACATAACGTGAAAGATTGGTCCCACAGAAAACATGACTGTTATAGTGAAATGTTGTCAAAGAATACGACTGCTACATAGAGGTCTGACTGTATAAGTGAATCGAGGCTCAGATCTGTATTTATGCTCGAGCAAAGAAAGTCCAGCCATACCTTGGCTACAAATGCCCCAATTGCGTGTAACAATCGCATGCATTTGGGTCATTGCCCTCCAAGATACATGTCGGGTACTCTCTATGCTCAACTACTAGCTTGGGAGGATAGATTGAAAGATCATCACTGCCTCAATAAGGGACCATTTTTATCATTCTCACATGACATGTGTACGTGTGTGTGCATGTATGTAGTATACAGACAATATACATGCACACATGGACTTCAATTTTACCAGGCATTGGGTTTAATCAGAAACTGCCATGGCTGCAACCTCCCCACGTTACCCTGCCAAGATAAGGCTCTTACCATCTCAACGGCCAACCCAATTGCGCAAAAAAGAAAAAGGCATTACCATCAAAGCCATACATTTCTTCCTGTTCTTGCATTGATTTCTTGTTGTTTAGTTCATAAAACAACCGCATTTGGGTCATTGCCCTCCAAGATACATGTCGGGTACTCTCTATGCTCAACTACTAGCTTGGGAGGATAGATTGAAAGATCATCACTGCCTCAATAAGGGACCATTTTTATCATTCTCACATGACGTGTGTACGTGTGTGTGCATGTATGTAGTATACAGACAATATACATGCACACATGGACTTCAATTTTACCAGGCATTGGGTTTAATCAGAAACTGCCATGGCTGCAACCTCCCCACGTTACCCTGCCAAGATAAGGCTCTTACCATCTCAACGGCCAACCCAATTGCGCAAAAAAGAAAAAGGCATTACCATCAAAGCCATACATTTCTTCCTGTTCTTGCATTGATTTCTTGTTGTTTAGTTCATAAAACATTTGAACAGCAGCAAGAACAGGAGAAAATATCTGTTAAACTTAACAGGAGCTTTGGTGTCTCCTGTAAGTCTAAGGGTTATGGACAGGCCCCGGAACATTAAGGGCCATTTGAATTTTCTTCTAATCTTAACAAGGCTCAGATCTCAGTTTAATCAGGCATTGAGTTTATCAGAAACCACCATGACTGCAGGCAGCAACCTCTCCAGGCTACCCCACCAAGATACAGCTCGTATAATCTCAATCCCCAAACCAAATTGCTCAAAAACAGCATTATCATCATAGCCTTAAATTCTCCCTGCTCTTAAATTGATTTCTTGCTGCTCGATTGATAAGAAAGAAAGGAATAGAAGAAGATGCAGCAACAACAACAACAGCAACTTGCCTCATTCTTAGAGCTGGTTATAAGTAGACAGTTGGCCATAAATTTCAAATATTTTCAATTTATTTGGAATATATGAAGATGGAGTTGTGTTTGGTTAGATTTTTTGCAAAGGAGAGAAATGAGCACCTTATTTGGAATTCATGAAGATGGGAGTTGGAAAACAAGTTTGGAGCACTTTTCCTGTTCTCCAAATTTGAAATCCAACTCCGAGTTGGATTTGGAAATTTTATAACCAAACACCGATTTTGAAATAAAGTAATAAAGTGAAAAATTATTCTGAAAAAAATGAATAATTCTCATGACCAAACGGCTCCTGAACATGACATGGGTTTCAACCCTACGATGTCCTGATTTGAGTCCTGGAATATCCAGAAGGACTAGATGGAAATTGAGGCTCACGTCTGTGGAAAAATGAGGAAAAAAGAAGGTGACACTGTCATGACTGCTAAAGAACCGATTAAATGTGAAAGAGAAAACCCTATCACAAACCATTCAAGTTTGCCATGACTTCATAATGGGCTGAACTTCGACTATTCCCTAAATAGCAGTCCTAAAATTGGTTATCTGTGCACTTCTGCCCACATACAAAAGCGAAAAGGACTGCTGGTTAGAGCAAAGAAGAAATCATTGACATACAGGAGATGGTCAACCGCCCTGAAAAAATCCACATTTTCTCCGATTGCCAGTCATTTGAGGCAAAATGAACTGTGTTTCCATCTAACGAGGTTCTGATTTAGAGTCTTGCAGATTCCACAATGACAAATTGGCAGTTAAGGCTCAGATCTGCGTCAAATGGGGAAAAGAGAAGACGACATCGCCATGACTGCAAAATGAACCGGTTGCATGATCAGGGTTTGCCCTGCCAAGATTCGAGTCGGGGTTTCTCCATGCCCCAATTTTCAGCCCTGATTAGAAATATCATCACTGCCTCTTTCGAAAGATGGAATCTTTTCTGTAGCAATTTGTGGACAGTTTCAAGGCAAGTAAATTGGAACAGAAGGAGTAGTACTACTCCAGCTATCAGCATCACATCAATGGCAATAGATATTTGCCTTCTTGGAAAATTAACACAGAAAAGAGGGTTGTTGGTTTGGTTGAAGGAGAAATCATAGGCCAATCAGAGATGACAACCACCCTCCAAGAAATACATGTTCTCTATGTTGGACTCATTCCTCCTTCTGGGATGATTCTCACTGTTGAGTAAAAGACTCTTTATAGATCGAGCTATGGTGTTGGAATTAATTTTAACTATAGAGAGCTAGGGTGTGTTTGGCATGGAGGAAAACATTTTCCGGTTCCGAGAAAGTGACCACACCATGGCTGCAGACACTGGTTTGCAGATAATGCAATGCCGGCTCACCCCGCCAAGATACAGGTCGGATATTATCAATGCAGTAAGGTAGATAGCCCAAAAAGAAGCAATCATTAGAGCATGTCACTGTTAAACACAAACTCAAAGGTTTAATCCATTCCTCTAGCATCTTCAATCAATAGTATATTTGCACACGGGGTAGTTGTCGATAGATTCATTTATATGGGCCTGCATGGAAATGCAAATGCAGATATTTTCTATCTATATATCCATCTATCTAGTCAACACAGTCAATGGGAAAGTAAAGTGTTTTTGGCATTGAAATCACGGGCTTACAGAAGAAGAAAAAGTACACATCTTTTCTGGTACCTCATTTTTAGATCTGGAGCTTGAGCTACAAATTAGGAGCAGACATTAATGAATTTTAATGACGACCTTAATTGAACAGGATCTGTTCTATTGGCTCGTACCACTGTATGCTTGAGTTCTAAAGAATTTCAAAGGAAAGAGGACCCAAGTTCGATTCCCAGAAATTTAAGGCTCAAATATGATCTTGATCAGGCAAAGAGAAGGCAACCACGCCATGGCTGCAAAATCACTGATTGCGTGCAAAGGGAGAATCCCAAATGCCGACCATCCACTGATTTGCCAGGCCAAGATACGGGTCAAATTGTCCAAATTCCAGAGTCAGCTTGCTCAGAAAGTGAAACATCATCATCGCTGCCTCTTCTCATGACTGCAAAAAGCAGACATCTTTGTGAGAAGCACATATACCTACCTCACCAATTCTCCTACTTTTGCTTAGCCGAGATACTAATCAGCTCAAAAATCTGATTTTCAAGCTTCCAGGAGAATATCATCACAGCCTCATTCACAAAGTTCAGGGTTTAGGATTCAGGTTTTCCTGGACAAGTTGGGGGGTTTGAATATGTATTTTCCCTTATTGTTACCATAGCCATGGCTAATCATCGTCATCATCATTATCATCATCAAGAGCATAATTGACATTAGCTGATGAAAAGGGTTGTTAACTCTCTCTTTGTAAGAGAAGTGCTGGAAAATTTATCGGCTTCATTGAACTTCAGAGAAAGAGAATAACCACCCATAGAAAATGTCAACCTTTCTCGAGTTCCATTAAAATCTTAATTCCTTGGACAAATACAGATATTTGGGAGGCTCAGATTAACCTTTTCCAAGACATAAGCTTCCCTGCAACCTTAAGAAGTCTCTGTGAGATACAGAAACCTAAATAGTTCCCATCTATGTTGCTCAGACTCTTCAAAAATGTCAACGGGTGCATGTCGGATTCTCCAAAAATAGTGTATTTTTGGAGAATCCAACACGGGTGTGGCATAGAAAGTGAAGAGTCCGCGCTCCTTAGGTTCCCATATCTCACAAGACCCCAAAAGATGCCACACCAAGATATGCAAAGAGAAAACAACAACACATGCCATGGCTGCAGACACCGGTTGCAATGTTGTCATAACAGGTCGCCCGGCCAAGATACATGTCAGATTTTCTCAAATCTGGTAAGTAGGTAGACCACAAGAAAGCAATCATCACAGCCCATTTCAGTATTCCTTTTCTGCAAAAGAGCAATGGTAGCATAACCAGAGACAGGTTTCTAGATGATGCCATACCAGGTCGCGCCGCCAAGATATGGGTCGGATTTTCTCAATGCATTAACATGGGGCTTATTTTTACTATATATTTTTGTCGTCAATACTTTTCTTTCTTCAATATTTGCATCCTAGCTTTTTATATTTTTCAAACCAGTTCTGAAAAATGTTTTTCTTGAGCCAAAGGGTCCATCAGAAACAGCCTCTCTACCCCCACCACAGGTCGGCATAAGTTAGTCGTACACCCCATCCACCCCAGACCCCACCTTGTGGTATCACACTGGGTAATGTTGTTGTTGTAGTAACATGGGGGAAGTGCACAGATATCCGTTTTGTGACCCCTTACTAATTTGCAAGTTGAGGCTCAGATCTGTGTAAAATGGGACAAAGAGAAGACGACAATGTCATGGCTGCAAAATGAACTAATTGCATGATCCGAGTTTTCCTTGCCAAGATACGAGTCGGGTTTTCTCTTGCCCACTGCCCAAATAACAGGCTATATTAGCAACATCATCACTGCCTTTTTGGAAAGATGGAAACTATTCCCTAGCAATTTGGACAGAGTTACACAACAAATAAAATGGAACAGAGGGAGTACCATTGTCATCAGCATCACATCGTGGCGAAAGATATTTGCCTTCTAATTTGGTCGAAACTAAACCGAACCATGAGCACCCCTGAATATACCAATGGAAAAAAGAAGAGGATTATTGGTTGGCCTCATTCTTCCTTCTGGGCTCAGATCTTTAATGTATCTCAGGCATCAACACTGTCATGGCTGCAAACCCTATAATATGGGTCACCCTGCCAAGATAGGGGCCTGAAACAACAATGCCTTATTCCATTTGCTCAGTAAAATAATCATCACAGCCCATTATTTTCCTTTTCCATTTCATTGTCGTATGATTTTGCTGTTGCTTTTCCAGGAAACCGGAGCCTCCGTGGAACAGACTATAACAGTAACAGAAAACAGAGAAAATTATCAAAAATGGTCCTTAATATTAGTTAGAGCCAAAAGATATAGAAATCATAGGCATAATGGAGATGGTCAACCATCTTGAGAAGCTCCCATTTTTTCCCCAATTGCTTCATTCTTTTAACTAAATTTTGATGGAGAACAACAATAAGGTGTTCAAGAAAAACTAAAAAAACAAAATATTCACCAAACAAGAGGTCCTGGGTTCAAATCCGGTCCAAATCTAGTTTTCAATTGGGGCTCAGATCTGCAAAAAAAAAATGGGGCAAAGAGAACATGACAGCGCCATGGCTGCAAAGGAACCGGTTGCATGTGAATGACAAGGCTCAATCACAAACCATCCGGGTTTGCCATGCCAAGATACGGGTCAGATTGTCTCCATGCCCCAAAAATCAACCCATACTAGCAATATCATCACAGCCTCTTTTGAAAGATGGGAACTTTCCCACATGTAGACATTTGGACAATTTCAACCATTTTTTAACAAACATAAGATGAGATCAGAGTAAGTTTGCTAAGCTCAGAGGAAACAGCAAAGAGTACTAGTACTTCTGAAGAAGGTTGTTGATTTTGCTTATAGGAAATCATAGGTTAATCAGAGGGCGCAACCACCCTCCAAGAATTACCTTTTCTCTCTGTCGGCCTCATTCCTAATACTGGGTTGAACCTCCATTTTTGTGTAAAGAAACATATGTTACTCGGACTCTCGAAATGTTGCCGCACCCATGTCGGATCCTCCAAAAATGCACAATTTTGGAAGGATCCAACACGCACCTGTCGGCATTTTTGAAGAGTCCGAACAACAGAAAAAAACACTCTGATTTGTAAGAGAGAATTTAACCAGAGACCCTGTAAGTCTGCTTAACTGTCCCTTTTCTATGCTTTTGCTGCTGCTTTGCCTGAAAATCCAGCCACGCAGGATCAAAGTAGCCATAGATAGAGAGACAGGAAGAGACATACAATACACACATATATATATATATATCTTCATACATATGCTAAAAGGGCTGTTGATAAGAACTAAAGATAAAATTCCTGGCACACCGGAGATGGTCAACCACCCTGAAAAATCCCTTTTTTTTCTCCGATTACCACATTGTTTAGCTAAAATTTGATGGAGAACTGCATCTGAAAAATGGGGTGCTCAACAAAAAATGAAGAACCCAATCAGGTATCACAGTTCCCGAGAACGACCATATATTCAAAACCATCAAATGGTGTTTTTTTTTTTTTTTTTGAGACCATCAAATGGTTGCTGTACACTTCAGGGCTCAGATTTGCTTTTCTACAAACATGCAAAGAGAAAGCGACATCACCATGGCTGCAAGACACCAGTTCACAAATGGATGCTTACCGGATCCTCCTGCCAAGGTACGGGTCGGATTTTCTCAACTCGATGAAGTAGATTATAGAGAAAAAAGTAAATCATCATCACAGCCCATTTTCAGATCAATAAACATTCTTGTAAATGACCCGTTAAAAGAGGCTACCTTGTTGTGTCATTTCTACCTAGTATTTACAGGGGCATAAAAGTGACTATTTGCGAAAACCAGCTATAGTAGTAGTAGCAAAAGCAGGAATTGGAAGAAGCATATATATACACAATAATCAACAATCTTGTTCTTTTTTTCTTCTGAATGGGCTGTTGGTATTTTATGAATGGAGAAGAAATCATGGACATAGAAGAGAGGGGGCAACCGCCCTTTACAGAAAATCCCATCTCTCTCTGATATCTCATTCTTCCTTTCTGGGCTAAAATATGGTGAGGGTTCTTCCATAAGCATTATCATCACAACCTCTTTTGAAAGATGGAAAGTCTCCCACAAGCAAGCATATGGACAATTTCAAAGCAAATATTAGATGGATGATTGGTCTAAAGCTCAGAGGAAACAGCAAAGAACTAGTACTTCTGAAGAGGGTTGTTAATTTTGTTTATAGGGAAATCATAGGCCAAGCAGAGGGGGCAACCACCCTCCAAGAATTCCCTTTTCTTTCTGTTGGCCTCATTCTTTTCAATACAGGGGTATATTGGTCCCTTTTCCATTCTTTATACTGGGCTGAACCTCCATTTTTCTATGCTTTGCCTGAGAACGCAGCCACACAGGAGCAAAGTAATTACAGAAAGAGAAACACAACCTATATATATATATATATATATATAGACACACACACCACCTCATATATATGCTTAAAGAGCTATTGATTAGAGCAAAGAGGAAATAATAGGCATACCGGAGATGGTCAACCACACTGAAAATCCCTTTTTATTCTTCGGTTGCCTTTAGGTAAAATTTTATGGAGAACTGCATCTGACATTGAGTGCTCAAGAAAAACTGAATAACCCAATAGGGTTTCCATCTCTGTAAAACTTCTAGGGCTCAGATTTTGATGTAAATAAGCATGCAAAAAGAAAGCAAAACACTTGATGGCTGCATACATCGATTGGCAAATGGATGGCGCACCGGGTCGCCCCGCCAAGATACAGGTCGTATTTTCTCAATACAGTGAAGTAGATTATAGCCAAGAAAGAAGCAAATCGTCATCGCCCATTTTTTCACATCAATCAACATCAGTTATCTTGTGGCCTTAACACCATTAAAAGCGTGGAAATTGTATGCAATGACATTCTTGTAAATTACCCATTAAAAGTGGTAACCTTCTTGTGTCATTTCACCATGTATTTAAAGGGACATAAAAGTTGAAATTTGTGAATATCAGCTGTAGTAGCAGCAGAAGCAGAAAACGGAAGAGCTCAAGATCATATAGTCCCTTTTCTCATTTTCTTGTTTTTTTTTCCTCGAAGGGTTGTTGATTTCCATGGATGGAGAAGAAATCATGGACATAGCAGAGAGGAGCAACCGTCCTTCACAGAAAACCACATTCTCTCTCTGATGTCTCATTCTTCATTTCTGGGCTAAACTATGTTGAGGCTTTTGCGATAAGCATTATCAACTTTTCAGTTTTCAAAGATGGGAACTTTCCCACAAGTAGCCGCTTGGAAAGTTTCAAGCAATTTTTGACAGACAAATGCTAAGATCAGAGGATGATGGGCGAGAGTAGTACTAGGATGGGTGACCCCCTGGGAAGTCCTCGTGTTGCATTCCTCTTTTTTGTGGAAATTTGGCATAATTTTGTGTATTTGATAATATATATATATTGGAGAAACAACATTCGGATCGAGATGTCGTTAGGACAGATTACGGGGGCGCTTAGGATGGGCGTGACAGGCGGCATCACGCGTGGAGGCTGGGTCGGTGGGGGGGGCAGGCTAGGGCGTTGAGAGGAAGGAGGTGTTTAATAGAATTTAGAGTGGTAGGAATGATGGATGCGATCATACCAGTACTAACGCACCGGATCCCATCAGAACTCCAAAGGTTTAAGCTCAGAGAGATCAGAAAACATGTACTAGTATTTCCGAAGAAACAGTCAACCATCTCTTTATTCAATGCCCATTAGCTTATGACCTTTGGAACATGTTCCTGTGCATTTTAAAACTAAGCTGGGTGATTCCACAAAGCTTGAGAGAAGCTTACATGTTTAGGAGTTCATGGATAGTTGATAAGACCATGAGAAAGGTCTGGAATATGATTTCTGCTGCAATTTCTTAAGAGTATTTGGACTGAGAGGAACAAAAGATGTTTTGATGGTTACTCAGCTCCCCTCCATGCTCTTAAACCCAAATGCTTAGTTAAGCTTTTTTGCTGGACCAAGTTGTCCCCATTATCTAATACTGAACAGTTGTTGAATTTCATTAGTACTCTAAATTTAGAAGGAACAATTGCATAGGGGCCTATAATTCCCTTTTTGTATATTTGCCTACTTGTAATTATGCATCTGCTTGATGCTTTCTAATGAAACAACTTACTTCATAAAATAAAATAAAATAAAAAGTATTTCCAAAGAGGGTTGTTGGTTTTATTGATAGAGAAATCATGGGCCAAACAGAGAGGGCAACCACCCTCCAAGAATTCTCTTCTCTCTGTTGGCCTCATTTTCATACTGGGTGAACCTCTATTTTTGTGTAAAAACACTCTGATTTATAAGAGATAATTTAACCAGATAACCTGTTAGTGCTTAACTGTCCTTTGCTATGCTTTTGTTGCTGCTTTGCCCATAAATGCAGCACGCATGAGCAAAGTAGTCACAGATACAGAGACAGAAAAGAGTCATATAATACACAGTTACAAACACATACATACATTGATATAAAGACCTCATACATATGCTAAAAAGGATGTTGATTAGAGCTAAAGATAAAATCTAAGTTGCTCGGACTCGGGTGCGGGTGTCCGATACGGGTGCGGATCTAAAGGTCAGATCCTTCATGATCTAATTTTTAAGATTCCGGGATATGGACCCATTGTATGAATACGGGTGCGGGGATTCGCCTAAAAATAATTAAAATATCTAAAATAGAGTTATAAAACCTAAATTATGAGATATTATGTGGAGAACTTGAGGAGAATCCTGGAAGGAGATCAAAGGAAAAGGAGTGACATAGAAATTTCTATATAAAAGGTATTCCGTTTCCTTTAATTTCACCTTAGCTTTTGTATTGATTACAGAAATCATTAAAATTGTCCAGACTTTCCACATCGATTTTGGTCAAAGTACCCAAAAGTAGTTGACCAAATCGGACACGGATCCCACACCCACACCAATATCGTGTCGACACAGGTGCGGCATCAAAAGTGAAGAATCCGAGCAACTTAGGATAAAATCACTGGCATACCAGAAATGGTCAACCACCCTGAAAAATCCCCTTTTTTTTTCTCTGATTACCTCATTTTTTAGCTAAAATTTGATGGAGAACTGCATCTGAGAAATGGGCGCTCAACAAAAATTGAAGAACGGCCATCCATTCAAGACCATTAAATGGTTGACGTACACTCTAGAGCTCAGATTTTGCTGTTCTACAAACATGCAAGAAGAAAGCGACATCGCCATGGCTGCAAGACACCGGCTTGCAAAGGGATGCCATACCAGGTCGCCCCACCAAGATACGAGTTGGATTTTCTCAACTCAATGAAGTAGATTAGAGCCCAAAAAGAAGCAAATCATCATCACAGCCCATTTTCAGATCAATAAACATTCTTGTAAATGTCCATTGAAAGTGGCTACCTTGTGTCATTTCTACCTTGTATTTTACAGGGACATAAAAGTGACTATTTGTGAAAATCAGCTGTAGTATCAGCAGAAGAAGAAATTGGAACATTATACACGAAAATCAGCATTCTTGTTTTTTTCTACTGAAAGAGTTGTTGGTTTTTTATGAATGGAGAAGAAATCATGGACATTGCAGAGGCCAGAGAGGGCAACCACCCTTTACAGAAAATCCCATCTCTCTGATGTCTCATTCTTCCTTTCTGAGCTCAACTATGATGAGGGTTTTGCCATAAGCATTATCATTATAGCCCCTATTGAAAGATGGGAACTTCCCCACAAGTAGGCGTTTGGATAATTTAACAAACTGGGATCAACTATACGAATACTCATAATGTCATTCGTTTAGACTCAGCTCAAACCAATATTGTACAACATGATCATAAAAAAGCCTTATGCTTTACCTGAGGCGAGGGTCTATCGGGAACAACTTCTCAACCTTCACAAGGTAGGGGTAGGTATGTACAAGCCAGTCGCCACCCTCCCCAGACCCCACTGGTGGATTACACTGGGTATGTTGTTGTTGTATGATCATAAAAAGAAGTAAAGGATGAAAGAAGCAGACTACCCATTGTAGAACTAAACTTAACACAACAAAGAGGCTCAGATTTGATCTATCAGAAAAATTTTAATCCACAATGGTTGCAAAAAGCAGAGGCCTTTTGTGTGAGAGCACATAAGAACCCACCACACAAATTCCCTTGCCTTTGCCTAGCCAAGATATGAATCAGCTCAAAAACCTAACTTGCAAGCTTCCTGGAGAATATCATCGTAGCCTCATTCACAAAGTTTGGGGTTTAGGATTTGGGTTTTTCTGGATAAGTTTAGGGGGGCAAAAATATTTGTTCTCTCTTATAGGGTTGTTAAGTTTTCTCTTTATAACAAAAGAACTGGAAAATTCATTGGCTAAATTGAACTTTAGAGAAAGAGAGTAACCAACCTTAAAAAATCTCAACCTTCTCGAGTTCCATGAAAAGCCTCATCCTTCTTAGAACACAAACAGATATTTCGGAGGCTCAGATTCTCCTTTTCTCAGACATACACTAAACATTGCCAGGGCTCTTTTTTTATTTTTTTGATGACCGTGGTGTCTGGGCCAGCATTCGCACACCTCGACTAATTCCACAGGATACATGTAACCTCCCACCAGCAACAGGCACCAGGTACCTCTATCCACCAAGGCTAGGACAGATGGGAAGAATCACAGAGTATTTTTTGTCTCCACTCAGTATTGAACATGAGACCTCAGAGTTCTCAACCACTTCATTGACCACTAGGCCACACCCTTGGGTGCGCCAAGGCTCATATTTTGCTTTTCTATGAACATGCAAAGAGTCCACGCCATGGCTGCCACTACTAGAAACAAAGGGGAAATTTTGTGTTATAAAACATGATTTTCCCACCGAACTAGCTCATTAGCTCACTGGGAAAACGCATGGTGGGAAAAAGATTCTCATTGAAACACGGGGAAACTTCCTAATTTTTCCGTGTGAAAAACAGTCAGACACTAGTATTTTTTTATTTCTCACTAATTTAATCAAAATATCTGTTGGAATAGCCACTAAACATTTTCAGTGGGAAATTTCAATGGGAAAATAGTGATTTTTTAGTAGTGTGCAGACACCGGATTGCAAATGATGTCATACCAGGTTTCCCCACCAAGATACAGGTCAGATTTTATCAATGTAGTATTTTGAGGAAGTGCACAGATAGCCAATTCCATGACCCCTATTAAAAGATTAATTGGAAGTTGAGGCTCAGATCTGTGCAAAATGGGGCAAAGAGAAACGACAAAGTCATGGCTGCAAAACGAACCGATCATATGATCCAAGTTTTCCCAGCCAAGATACAATTCAGGTTTTCTCACATGCCCCAAATATCAGCCCAGATAAGCAATATCATCATTGCCTCTCGGGTAATAGAAACTTTTGCAAAGCAATTTGTGGACAGTTTCAAAACATAAAATGAGCGGAGGGAGTACTATAGATATCAGCATCACAGCAATGACAACAGATATTTTCCTTCTTTATAGATCAAAACTAAACCAAACCATGAACACCCTGAAATATACCAAAGGAAAAAGAAAAGCAAAGCAGAAGGTTGTTGGTTTGGTTGATGGAGAAATCACAGGCCAACCAGAGAGAGCAACCACCCTCCAAGACATCCCTTTTTTCTCTGTTGGCCTCATTCTTCCTTCTGCGCAAATTGTCATTGCTGTGTGAAAGACTCCTTCAGGGCTTGGATTTTGCTAAAAATGATCATGAAAAGAGAAAGCAACACGCGCCATGGCTGCAGACACTGATTTGCATATGATGACATACCACATTGTCCCGCCAAGTTACAGATCAGATTTTCTCAAAGGAGTAAACTAGATAGCACCGAAAGAAGCAATCATCACCACAGACATTTTCAGGTGATTTGGAAGATCAATAGTACTTCCCTATTCAAAAAATTTAGCAAAGGAATTTTGTACTTGCAGGTTGGGATATGCCTCGACTAGTGATGACTATAAGATCCTTAAGATTGATCAGACAGCACGCAATGAAATTCTAGTGCTTAAAAGTGATTCCTGGAGAAAATTGATAAACATCCTACTGGCATTTACCCTGTGTTGTCTAATATGGACTCTTTGGCATTTGTACACCGACCATTTCATTGGCTTGGCTTGGCTTGTCAAAAATAATTTTGTGGTTTCATTTAGTATCTTAATGTCAAGAGTGGGAGATGCTTTGTGGTTATTCTATTTATACTCATCAGAGAAAGGACACTTCTAAGTTATGGGTAATGAAAGACTATGGTGTCAAGAAACCTTGGAATAATTTGTTTAATATATACACGCCATGGCTGCAGCCATCCTGGATTTGCCAAGCCAAGACACGGGTCAGACTGTCCTCAATGCCCCAGAAAGTTAAACATTATTATCATCACAGCCTCTTGCACAATTACTCCAAAGCGGGGGGGAAACAACACACACACACACACACTGAGGTCTACAGCTAAGCATGTGTTTCAATTCGTTTGTGCATTTCATGAACAAGGGCTATTGATTTATAGTTGCTAAAAAGAAAATCATTGACACAACAGAGAGGGGAAATCTTCCTCTGTTAACCTCATTTCTCTTTCTGGACTGACCTCTTTTAGGAGTTCTGGGTTCTCACCTGTAAATTCTACAACTTTTCTCTCCTCAGAGGGATACATTGGTACCACAAACTGGTTCCATCATGAAAGATGTTTTCCATCATACCAAAGACAGCCTAAGAGTAAAGTTGAGGCTCAGATCTGTTATTAAGACAAGAGAATGAAGACATCGTCATGGCTGCAAACACCGGTTGCATGACACAAAGTCTCTAGCCAGCCGGATTGCCCCGCCAAGATACGGGTCCTTCCATTTTTCTTGCCCAATTCATTTGCTCAGAGAAAGAAGAACTCATCATCACAGCCTCGATTTTTTGTAGGTGCAAAGATGAGTTTAGTACAACTCCTAAACAAAAGGACCATTTGAGTCCAAAACCTTATACCAAGAACCAGAGTAACATTGGCCGAGTGATCAATGCTTGGACAAATATTACAACCAGCTGTTAGTACAATTTCCCTGAGAAGTCACTGGAGTTGCAGAGAGGGGCAACCACCCTTATAAGAACTACTCTCTCCGCAAACCTCATTCTACTTTCTGAGCTTATTTATCATTTGCTTGTGCCACTGTAAGTCTTTTAAAGCACCAATCTTTCTAGTTTTTCCGTTGTTGAATACTTATTTACCACTTAGCTTGAAAATGAAGGGTGTTCTGGTCTAGTGGTAGAAATCTGTGTGTCAGATTTTGCATTTGATTGGGCAAAGAGAAGGCAACGACGCCAACAACAACAACATATCCAGTATAACCCCACATGTGGGGTCTGGGAAGGGTAGGGAGAGTAGAGTGTACGCCGACCTTACCCTTACCTCGTGGAGGTAGAGAGGAAACGATAGACTCTCAACACAAGTAAAGCATTTCAAAACAGATTGAAAAAGGAAGAAGGCGGTACGCCATGGCTGCAAAATCACCAGTCGAATAAACAAGAGGGGAATTGCCAGGCCAAGATACGGGTCATATTTTTCCAGCCAGGATATTGAAACATCACCTCAATGCCTCTCTATCACTCACTCAGAAAGAGGAACAGAAAACGCGCCAAACACATATACTCACAAAGAGACAATTTTATGGCTGAAGCTGTAGACTGAAACAGATAAAGCTTAATGCATGTTTTTCCATGATCGGAATGTCTATTTCTGTGTATTTTATAATCAAGGCTTGTTGGTTTAGTTGCTAAAGAAAATCATTGGTGCAACAGAGAGGGGCAACAACCCTTAACAACAAATCCCTTCTCTATTACCTCATTTCTCTTTCTGGGCCCACTTCTATATCAGGAAACTTCTTAGTTCTCACCTGAAAATTTCCCATCAGTTCTCTTCTTAGAGGGATGCATGAGAAACCAAATACTAATTTCATCATAATAAATATTTCCGTTAATATCAAAGACACCATAAGAGTAATATTGAGGCTCAGATCTATTGATAAGACAAGAAAATGGAGGCATCGCCATGGCTGCAAACACCAGTTGCATGACACAAAATCACTAGTCATCCGGCTTGCCTCGCCAAGATATGGTCTCTCTATTTTATTGCCCTATTGAGTTGCTCAAAAAGAGAAGGGGAAAAAAATATCATCATAGCCTCATATTCTCTATCTATATATCTATCTATCAACAACATTCACTGATAAAGCAAAGTGCTTTTGGTGTAAATGCAGACTTACAAGTTCTCTTAGTTAAAATCTCTCTGATATAAATTGTTGGTTTAGTAGCTACAGAAAATCATTGGCACACAGAGAGGGACAATCACCCTTGGAAGAAAATCCCTTCTCTTTATTAACCTCATTTCTCTTTCTGGGCCGACTTCTTTTAGGAGTTCTTGGCTCTCACCTGAAAATTTTACAAATTTTCTCTCCTCATAGGAATACAAGGTAACCAAGTGCTGATTTCATCTTGAAAAATGTTTTCCATCAACCAAAGACACCCTAAGAGTACAATTCAGGCTCAGATCTGTCGATAAGACAAGAGAATGAAGGCAACCCCATGGCTGCAAACACCGGTTGCATGACATAAAATCACTAGTCATCCGGATTGCCTCGCCAAGATAAAGTCCCTCTATTTTCTTGCCCTATTGAGTTGCTCAAAAAAAGAAGGGAAAACATATCATCATAGCCTCATATTCTCTATCTATATATCTATCTATCAACAACATTCACTGAAAAGCAAAGTGCTTTTGGCGTAAATGCAGACTTACAAGAACTCTTAGGTTAAATTCTCTGATATCATGTGCTTATATCTAAGAGACAGATAAAGCACCCATCTTTTTGTGATACAGTTGAACTTCCTTATAACGCATCAGTTCCACAAGTGGGGTCTGAGGGTGGGGCGTACTGCGTACACAAACCACCCCCACCTTTGTAAGGTTAGAGAGGTTGTTTCTAATAGAAACTCGGCTCAATAAAAGAGAAGGCAACCCCGCCATGGCTGCAAAATCACCAGTTGCATGCAAAAGAGAGAGCCTTAGTTGCAGGCCATCCCGGGATTTGCCAAGCCAAGATACGGGTAAGACTAACATTAGTAACCAAACAATGATGGAATTCATCATAAAAAAGAACATTTTCCGTCATGCAAACACACCCTTTTAGAGTAACAATACAATACAACAGATAACAACTATCCAAACAAGCTGGAAGAGTAAAAATTGAAGCTTAGATAGTTGATATAACACGAGAATGAAAACATCGCCATGGCTGCAAACCTCGGGTTGCATTCCGGGTCGCCTCGCCAAGATACGGATCTCTAAATTTCTCTTGCCAAGTATCAATTGAAACCTCAAAATTCTCTCAAATCTCATGAATTTAGTTCAACTCCATAACTTCAAGAACCATTTTGAGTCAAAAATTTGAAGGGTTGTTTGATTTTTTTTCCCCTTTTTTCATATGAGAGATCATTAGAGTTGCAGAGAGGGCAAACCACCCTTTGAAAAATTACTCCTCTCTACACTCCTCCTCTCTTCAAGGGCGGCTCAATTTCGAGCAAGAGGCAAGATTAAACGAAGAACCAAAAGCACAGAGCAGACAAAAGATGGAGACACATACACAAAAGAGACAACCAGAGTTGTCACTTAGGAAGAAAAAAAATATATCATAACACTAACATTTTTATTACTTGATTTGACTATATCTTTGTATTGTAAATTTAATTTACTAAAATGTCTTCAATTATTTTAGGATAGAAAATTTGATTGGGATTAAATAATATAGGATAAAGAGTAAAATAATATTATGAAATATTAATTAAAGGTATAATTAGAAAAAGAAATTAAGTAATGATGGGAACACATCAAATCGGTTGTTCCATTAAATGGGGGTTTTCATTGTTACGCAATAACGAAATTTAACAATATAATACAATACATTTTAAGTAACAATCAAAATAAACATTGTATGTATGATAACAACACAATACAATACAATAGGTAACAATGATCCAAACAGAATGTAAATAGAATATTAAAAAATTATGTATTTATTGTTACTATTAATTATAGGGAAAAGGGTACTCCTCGACTTTGGTTTATTAGTTGACTATACACTTACCGTTAAAATGAAGTTATTCTTACCCATGTCGTTACTAATTTCATCATTTGTGCCCTTCTATGGACGGAAATTCACAAATCAACCAAAATTGACGATTTCTTAAAAATGACTCATTCCAATTTAAAATTCATGCCCGACCCATCTATCTATCTTAACCCAAAATAATTTAACCCATTTTCCTTACTCATCAGCCACCATTTCTACAAACTTAATGGTGAATAAAGATAGTTACAGTAAGATGATGGGAAAAAAAATAGTGTATAGGTGTGTGTGCACAGATGTTTCTACTAAAAGGAATAGGGGTGTTTTATTTGGGTGAAATCCATATGCCATTGATTCTCTCCAACTGCCTGCTTCTAGCTCCGGCGACGACGGTTAGCTCCGAAAACGGCCCTAGCCGACCATCTACCACAATGTCGCTCTCCCTTTTTCTCCTTCCTCCATTAATAGAGCTATCATACTCATCTAAAAGTGCTTCGATTTGATCGATTTTTGTGTTTTAGGTGTTGCTTCGACAATGTCTTTGAAGCCACGTCACGCCACATCTCCCTCTCTCCCCAATTAATGTTAAATCCGATCAATAATACCATTGCTCCGGCAAAATATCATTTTCGTTTTTCTTGGTTGCTTATAACCCCTGTTAATGAGCTATATCACATGAAGCCTTACCATATTATAGATTTGTATATAAACGTATTTTTAACATATTTACATGAAAATAATCCCTTCTAAACAAACTGGAAGGAGCATGACTTATATTCTCCCAGTTCATTAATGTCAACTCATATAAGTATTGTACCCAAAATAACCAGCCTCTTGAACTACTTTTTGATCCCTGTTAAAAATTCGTTCATATTCCCCTGTTAATGTTATTCTTTCTCCTATCTTGTAGTATATTCTTGGTTAATGCATTGTTGATAAAGAAAAAAATAAAGTTCAAATGAAGAACAAATGAAGAATCATGTCAAAATCATATATGGGAAACACAATTACATAATTATTATGACAGTAGCTTCAATTGAATTTTTTTTGAGAATGTGTATGAAAAATGGGTTAAATTATTTTGAGTTAAAGATAGATAGATAGATGGGTCTGACATGGATTTTAAATTGAAATGGGTCATTTTAAAGAAATTGGGCCAATTTTGGTTGATTTGGGGATTTTCGTCCATAGATGGGCACAAATGATGAAATTAGTAACGGCAGGAGTAAGAGTAACTTCATTTTAATGGTAAGGGCATAGTCAACTAATAAACCAAAATTGAGGGGGTATTTTTTATCCTTTTTCCTTAATTAAGGGAAAAAAGACAAATATACCCCCCAAACCATTGTAAATGTCATGCAGATACCCTCCGTCATACTTTTGGGACATTGGTGCCCATGCCGTCCAAAAACTAGATCATATATGCCCTTCACTCTAACGGAAGACTAAATAGGTACACGTGGCGCAATCTTATCCATCGATCCGATATTTAATAAATGTCGGATCTGTGGATAATATTATGACACGTGCATGTCCGTTAGTATAAAGGGTATATATGCTCTAGTTTTTAGACGACAAGGGTACCAATGTCCCAAAAGTATGATGGAAGGTATCTACATACCATTTACGATAGTTCGGGGGTATATTTATCCCTTTTCCCTTAAATTAATTGGAAAAGGGTCAAAATTACCCCTAAACTATGCAAAATAGACCACTTATATCCTTCGTTACATTTTGGGATCAAAAATGCCCCCGCTGTTATCCTAAAAGACCACAAATACCCTCAAGAGTTAACAACCCAAAATTTTAGTGACGTGGAAAGCCACGTGGGACTAATCCATCCACTTAAGCGTTGCTAACTGGATCCACTTAAAAATAATTAGACCTTTAGCAGTGACAAAATTCGACACAAAAGCCCAGAATATCACCACTAAAGATTTTCATTGATTTTTAGTATTAAATTATGATTTTGCCTTTTTTTTATTCATTGTTTTAAAAAAATCACAAATGATATCGACCAAGGAGGAGTTTGAAGACACCATATGTTTTATTTTATGTCATATGTAAATGCATTATGTAGTAGGAGATTTGAGTCGAGAAGTAATTTTGATGATTTTTGTAATAATATTAGATGTTTTTAATATTGATAGTACATGTTTGTCACGACACAGGGGTACCCCTAGATGTAACAAGGCACATAGAACCCCTAAAGGCTCCATGTAAGCCATTTAGCATATCATAACATAAGCATAGAACAATAACGAGTAAAACACATTTCATAGTCTTAAGAAATTTTTCATAAAAGCAAAACGGAAGTCTAGACTTGTCTCAAATAGTCATCTGTTACAATAGTCGAATCAAATAGGGTCACAGCCCAAGAAAACATAATCCGAAAATGAAATGCTAAGAAGAATGAAACTACAATGATAGTGTACGTCCTCGAATCATGAGGACTCACCAAACTAGCAAGGAGAAAGATCAATTCCAAGCTCTAGCCACAATGGGGACCACCTTGAGAACCGGACCCTACACTTGGGAAAAATGTAGGAAAATAAAGGTTAGTACAAAAATGCACTAAGTATGATAGCCATGCAATAAAATCTTGAAAACATGCTAAAAGGAACATTTTAATTGAATGCATGCAATTTGCTAAGTTAAAGCATTATTTGAAAGATAATGGAGAAGCATAACTAATAAGCATAATCAACTCATAAATCATCATGTCATACGAGGAAAATATCATAAATATCCTTAAAGCTTACTTGTGCAATGCATGAATAAGATCCCATAATCCCACTCATACTAAGTAAAACTTCTTGAGTAACTATAGTTCTTGTTCATACTACCATAATGGGGAATAAGCCTTAACCGACATAGACCATGTGAGCTTATCATGGAATTCGGTGTCTACCCCACACCGAAAAGGGGTTGTCCTACTTGCCTAAGGTAGAACCATACTCTTAGCTTAGGTGGATCCACTAGCTAAAGACCTATGAGGGCACATAGTTATGGGATAAAGAGATTGCTTCTAGAAATCCGGACTAAACTATGGTAGAAGGTTTCCATCTCATGAGATACATAATTTGGGAACCAGGACTCAACTATGGTAAAAGGAACCCATTTGGAAAGTCGGACTCAACTATCGTATAAGCTACCATCTCATATTCCTATCCACTCGGTGCTAAGCATTGATTCCCATATATTATCTATTAAGTCTTGACTTAAGTTCATATTCATGGAAGAATGTCTTGACACTCAATCCAACATAAATCATACTATAGCTCATAGATTCAATAGGTGAGAATAGCCTTTCAACCTTAGAATCATCATATTGTGAGAAAACCTTTCACATCGTATCATAAGAATACATAAGTGTGTACATGAGGATAATCTTCCAACAACACAACAACTAGATCATACTCACTTTACTCTCAAAGTGTTCCTTAAGCATATTCATAATCTCATAATCATGCATAATTCTCATACTTTGTCCCTTCAAGGACCATAGATCATATTCAATCAACACATCTATATTTACTACATTAGACATGGATATAATCATAATTTCAAGTAACTCAATCCCTACTTACATAATCTCATAACATTCTTCTATAATCAACGAAGCCACATCACAAGTTCATAATTGAAGAATATGGGGGTTTCATGGGTTCTTGGGGGATTTCATCATAAATCAACAATAAATCATCAATTCAATCACAATCCATCATAAATCAATCATTAGAAATATTTTTGAAAAGAACCCATGAGATTGATGTCAAACCCTAACTTTTGGGGAAATCACTAGTTTTGAAATTGAAGTTGGAGGGAATCTATGGATGAAGACTATCAATGGATGGAAGAATAACATACCTTAGTTATGATTCTCCAAAGAAATTGAGTGAAAAAGCCTTGTTTCTTCAAGCCCTGGCTACAACTTTCCTCTTCTTCTTGCTTGAAGTTTTAGAGAGAGAAATTTCTTTGGAGAGGATGAAGTTTTGGGTTTTCTTTTAGATTATTGGGAGAATGACTTAGTTGGGGAAATTTTGAGTCTAAAAAGTTTATATACTTTACTAGGGAAAGAGTAAAACAATGTAATATTGATTTTGGGAAAATAACAAAAGACCCCTAAGACTCCCACTTAAAAGTTGCATATCTGCACGATTTAGCTCGCCAAGTGGTCCCTTGGCTCGCCGAAATTTCCAGTGGCCACACCATGGAAGCAGACCACTAGGCGAGGAGGGGGAACCTTTGGGCGATGCACCAACCGGGTTGGCGAGCCTCGACCTAGCTCACCCAATTTTCCAGAACCTTGGGCCCCCTAGGCAGTTCAATGGGAGACTCTAGCTCCATTTGGCTAACCGCCAAGGCACTTTGGCGATGGTACTGCCCATCGCCAAGTGGGTCAAGGCAACCTCAATGTTTTCCTTCAACTAGTTCCAATTTATGATAGGCCCTTGCCCATTTTCCTTGACGTTAACCCCCACTTTTAGCTCTAGTTTAGCCTACTAGAGTCCAGGGTGTTACAATGTTATTTATTTTAGAAAATTAGGTTGTAATCGAAAATTAATTATCTTAATTTCTTGTTGAGTGTCATGCCCCGAGGCTACCCCATGAACTTAAACACGGGACCTAGGATCACGAGTGACCCCAAGCTAACCCTAAGCTGGCATATCATAAGCATACTAAAAGATTACTGAATAAAATATACTATGCGGAAGCTTAAAACCATAATTAACTGAAAGTGGGGAATACCCAATAATAATCTGATTATATAAAAGACTATGAGTTTAATAACAACTGTAAGATCAAACTCAAAACTAAAGTTGAATCTAATACTATGTCTGAAAAAGCCTCTAACTGACTAAAGTTGCTGGGACATACCCCAGCTAACTCTAGCAAAACTGAAAATTGAATAAAAAGACTAAAGTGTAAAGCATGTCTATTGTCCTCGAAGTATGAGGACTCACCACTGAAGCTGCTAAACTGGAGATCGGGAATCGATCTATGCGTGATCTGGATGCTGAGTACCTGAACCTACATCATGAAATGATGTAGCACAGAGTATGCGTCAGTACTTGGAATGTACTGAGCATGCAAGATATAAAGTATAGCTAAATAAAATATATAATTGAACAAAGCATACTGAGCAATAAAATAATCTGAACTGAATGTAAATGCTAGAATATACTAAAGACTGAACTAAATGCAATGACCAAGTACTAATTCTGAACATGACATATTGAGACTGAATGCTGAAATATAACTGAAAACCTGGTCAAATGCACTGAAGTCTAACTGTGGGAGCTACTAATAACCGACATAAAACCATGTGAGCTAAACGTGGAGTCCGATGTATACGCCACATCGAGAGGACCCAATATACCTTGCCAGGGGTATAAAGGCAAGAATGTTCGATGTATACGACCCATCGATATGACCCAATATACCTTACCAGGGGTATAAAGGCATGAATGACGTGGTCACTAAAGTTGATGCCCAACAGAGGGGACTGATAAACCTACGGTGGCACATAGTTCTAGGACTATGAGGGTACGTTGAACCCTAGTCCAACTCGGTCTAAGCCTACTCACAACTGGAATGTGTATGACAGAACAAAACTGAAATACTAGATAGCTGAATGTTCTGACATGCAAATCTGAGAATGCAACATTTAAATACTGACAATGAAACATTCTTAACTGGAGCATGTATATCTTGTTTAAACTGACCTAGCAAGTGTAATTCATGAACTAAAAGAATCTACACAACTAGGGTTCTGAAATTCATTCAAAGAACTAAGCAACGATTTCATGAATACATGATAATCTGATTAGGAATACTATAATAGCTAATTCACAACAATTCTGCAATGTTTGAGAAACCCTAGGTCTAAACATAATATAGAGAATCAAGAATCTGACTGAATTCTAGGGACCTAGTGGAAGAAAGGAATCCACTAGTGAAATCTCACATACCTGCTGACGAAATTCACGGAGAAATCTTTCGATTTCGGGGCTGGAACTGAAGAAAACTTGTTGCGTTCTTGGAAGAGTTTGGGTCGTCTCTTTTCTCCTCCTTTGTTTTAAGTTTGATGATTTTTTAGCGAATGAATCGCTTAGGGAAAGATCTGACTAAGTTACTAGGCTTAAACTGACCAAAACTAGGTAGTTTAGGGATCAAACGGCGTAGTTTAAGTGTCAAACGCATAGGGAAAATGACCAAAACGACCATGACTTAATTCTGGCGAAGCCCATCCATGGAGGGAACGAAGGTCCATCGTTTGACCTACCGGCCGTCGTTTGGGTTCGTCGTTCATCTGCCCCACAAGGCTTCACTAAAACGAGCATAACTTTTTACTCGAAGATGAGATTTTAGCAAACTCGGTGGGGTTGGAAAGAGGATTCAATTACCTATTATTTGGAAGGTCACGGTACACTTAATTTCTTTTGTGCTAAGGGTTATGACCATTTGAAGTTGACCCAACAACAATTTCCCTATAACTGGCGGACCGTGGGTGGGATCAGATACCATAAATATTTGGTGCTCAATGACGGACCCCACCTACGGACCATGTGTCAGACCACGAACCGTCGGTGGCTTCCGTGGTTCTTGCACCAGGTCTGGAAAGCTGTAATTTTTTTCTATTTTCTCAAATCCGAGGTGTTACATTGAGAAAATAGGTTTTACTGGCGAATGGCTATTGCAGCCTTAGTCACTGCTAAAAATCACTCAAAACATTTGGTGGCAATATTTTGGGATTTTGTGGCGGCTTTTGTAGCCGTTAAAGGTCTAATTTTTTTGAATTAAATCCTTGTTGGCAACGCTTATGTGGAGGGTTTAATCCCATGTGGCTTGCCACGTCACTTGAAATTTGGGTAGTTAACTGTTGAGGTATTTGTGGTCTCTTGGATAACGACGGGGTATTTTTTATCCCAAAATGTAATGAAGGATACAAGTGATCTATTCCACATAGTTTAAGGGTAATTTTGACTTTTTTCCATAAATTAATTAATTTGTAAAATTCTCTTAATAATTTGTTGTTAAACTCTAACTAATTATATGCACATATTTTTGAAATTTTATTATTGTTGTTATTATAATTAAAAACATAGATAATTAAATTTGCAATTATTTTTTATTTTTTAACTTGTAATTCACTTCAATTTGAATCAACCATGTTTTAATATTATCTTCAATTCTTTGAGATGTTCTATCAAACCTTTCAAACTCGAACTAATTAGATGTTCAAATAATTAAATTTTAAAAAATATTGTCTTAACCTTGAATGTCTTCTAAATGTAACAATCATTATAATATTAGTGTTTATAATTGAATCTTCCTCGCACCACAAGTCCTGCAGGACCAAATCGAATCATTAATATTCCAAATAATGACCATGAAAGTTAACTTGACAAAATGAGTAACTTTTAAAAAACAAAACAAAGTTAAGAGACATAGTAACTAAATTATTCAAAATTGAGTGACCATCCAAACTTCTAACTCTATTTCTTAAAAAATGTGTAATTAAGAATTACGACAGATAATTTGCGACGACTAAAGTGGCAATTAAAAATTTCAGTCTCCCATGGCCTATTTGGCTATTGACTCAATATTGTTTTGTTTTCGAGTTAAAGTTTGACAATCTAGAGGTAACCAAAAGAAGGTGAGCTATATTTCCAACAGAAAAAATAGGTATATATAATTATAAGTTAAGCAACTAATAATCAAAGAATTACTTTAAATGGAGAAAGTAAACAAAGAACAAAAAAACCCAAGTCAATATGTTAGTTGCAAAATACGTAGGGTTAGGTACAACAACCCTATGGAGAATGTCCAACAAATCCATTGAAAGTTAGATGAATGTGTCAAATAGAAGCAATTTATTTATGTTTTCTTACATAATTAAGGACATTGTAATTTTTTAAAAGTAATATATATATATATGTAAAGTTAGAAAAAAAAATTATTGACGGATATATTTAGTGCATTAGTTACCCGAAGAAATTCAATAACTTTGATTCAAACCAATTGAAGTGCACAAATAATTAATTTTGGGATCACGATTAATTTAAGTCATATTTGCAATGTATAAAAATTTACAAGTTTACTCGTTCGGAACAATATCATATCATATAGGCTTATCTAAATTATTATATAGCTGAAGATTTTAGGTAAAAATAATTAAACTTCAGTCACATGCAACTGAACTTTATGTAAAAAGTATTGAATTTAACCACATATACAAAACTGAAGTTCTGACAAAAATAGTTGAATTTTGGTTATATATGCAATATGCATGAACTTCACTTCATACAAAAGTAATCAAACTCAGTTATGTACGATTGAAACTCAAATAAAAATGAAGGAACTTCAATCACATGTGTTTGAAATTCAGTAGTTGAACTTCAACCATATGAAATTTCAAATACGGTGTGTTGAAGTTATTTCAAAATGGATAGACGTGCAAAATGTTTGACAAATTGGGTACAGTATGTAATTGACGTTGTTCAAATAGGATACTCCATAAAATACTTATGTCTGAGACGTTAGATATAATAAAAATTCTGTCGAACTAGAATAAAAGTAGATTTTTGACCAACTAAATTAAATAAATTATAATAAAATATCAAAGGTGAATTTGTAAAGTCCAATTTTAATATGAACCTCTATTTATATCTAAACTATATAATAAGTGCATACTTGTCAATTCTAAATACGATATAATTGTATGTTCATGAGGGGGAAAATAGTCATGAAAAAAGAAAGAAAATATATACAAACTTTATTGAACTCAAACTTTAAACACACCACATGCAATGAATTAATGACTTTAAAACCTTCCTCCAAACGAGTTTTTAAATATAATCGACAATCTATAAAGATCTTATATTTTCTAAGAACTAATCAAATTACATAAAATGACCTTGGTTTATATCACGAGCCTAAAAATATCACATGAAATATGATGGAATAAATGAGACATTCTCTTCATAATAAATACAATATTTTCAGGTCTGAACCATGAAAATGAAGGCATACTACACAAAAGACATTTTCTCTTCACGAGTCTTCTATAATCTGAATCTGAATGAATCAAATCAGTAAATTCAAGTGATAATTATCATTTTTTTGGGACATAAATTCAAACTGATTAATTAAGACATTATCATTCATGAGGAGCAAGACATGAAACTATAAACATGTCTACATGAGCAAAAAACACATAAACATAACCCCAAAATATGGCCTTAATTTATATTACGAGACAAAAGTTATATCGTAAAATATGATGGAATGAATGAAATGATTTCTTTATAATTAATTATATTTTAAATTTAAGTCATTAAAAAAATATTTCCAATACAAATTTACTTTTTCTTTATAAGTCCTAGAATTAATATGATCAATAAATTTCAATTAATATATCATGGAGCTATAAACGTGTTTACATGGAACCACAGAGCATAACCCCAAATATATCAAACATTTAACTTAGTCAAAATCCTAAGAACGGTTCAACTGCTCTTTTAAAAATACTTATACTTTCCTATACTATAGAAATTTAACACAATTATTAGTTTGAATATTAATTTTCATTTTACTATAATATTTTCATTTTACTATGATATATATAATATATTCTAATCGAGTATATTAAACTATAATACTTGCTAAAGACAAATTAAAATCAATTTTTTCTATTACTTAATAATATGAAATTTAAGAAGATAAATAGTTTTTGGTGAAAATTTGTATTCACACCTTTCATTAGAAAAGAAATAATCATTTTTTGAAATTTCAAACTTCTTCAATAGAAAATGACACTAGCTTAAGAGATTTTTGATGAAGTGATAAACATTTTCTTATTTATAATTAATAATTTATGTGGTTAAGTTTTTCAGAGGTCAAAAATAAATTCTCCCCTTAAAAAGTGTACTTATTTTTAAAAGTAAAGCGTTTGATCAAATTTTTAAACGAAAATAAGTGTTTTTGAAGAGTATTAGAAGCTAATTTTTTATTTTTGAAAAGTATACACTTAAACAGCTTGGCCAACCTTAATTATATTACTAAGAAATGCTTTTAAAATTTATTGACCAGACACAAATAATTTCGCAGCAAAAGTGTTTTTTTAAAAGTACTTTTCAAAATAAGTTAATTTTAAAAGCTTGACCAAACAGACTATAAAGGTCTTGGATTCAAATACTAATATGAAGTCATCTTTGATAAGGAACTTGTACCTCTCAAAGTGAGATATTTTGGCCTGAATCGTAATTAGTCGAGCTCCAAAATGAGTACCGACATCGATAAAAAACAAAAAGAAGAATATAAATAAAACATTGACCATTACCTTACTATTAATATATGTTTTAATATAAATATAAAAGTATTTTATTTATTCAAATAAATAAGCAAAACTAACTTTAACTATTTATAGAAGAAAAAAATAATTTCCCAAAAAAAACACAAGAAAAAATAAAGGCTACAAAAGGTATTGAGTGTAGCTGTGTAGGAAGTTACCAGCTCGTTGGCAAAGCTAATCATCTTCGTATGAATCAATCAACTTGACTTTATCCTCTCTTCAAAGCTACCTTAACTCCTTTTTCTTCTCTACCCATTGTGTATAATCGGAATTTAAACTTTCCGGCATCAATTTCCAGCATTCTTGATTTTCCGGCGAGATGGCCGGAGGAGCTCATTCACTACCGGAGATCCAAATCCAGGTCCATTCAAGGAAAGGGGGTAACTCAGTATACCCAGTAGAGCCAGCTACGACAACAACAGCATCATCAGGAGGACCTGCTTTTTATAGAGAAATTAAGCATTTCAAGAAATGGTTTCCATGGTTGATACCATCTTTTGTTATAGTCAATGTAGTGACATTTTTGGTGACCATGTATGTGAATAACTGCCCCCATAACTCTGTTTCTTGTTATGCTGGATTCTTGGGTAGATTTTCGTTTCAGCCATTCAGTGAAAATCCTCTTCTTGGGCCTTCTTCTACCACGTAAGTATCTCTTACTTATCCCTTTTTTTTTTCTTCTATAATTTGATTGGAGTATTTGTTTGTGAAATTTGTAAGCTTTATGGTGTACTCATGATCCTCTCTTTAAGAGGAAACCAATTGGGAGTCCCAAAGGGAAAGGGTGTGGCCTAGTAGTGGTCAATGAAGTGAATTGAACATCTTGAGCTCTCAGGTTCAAATCCCAGCCAGCAGAGATAAAACATCAGGTGATTTCTAACCATCTATCCTAGCGTTGGTTGGTGGACAGGTCACCGGGTACCTGTTGCTGGTGGGTGGCGGTGGAGTATCCGGTGGAATTAGTTGAGGTGCGTGCAAGCTGTACCGGACACCAAGGTTATCAAAAAAATAAAATAAAGGGATGGCTGAGTGGTTGAGCTGTAGGAGAAAAACATTTAGATTCCAGGTAGAAGTTGGTGGGCAGGTTTACCAGCTCCTATACTAGTGGGCTGTAGCAGGTTGCCTGGTTAATTAGTGGAGGGACAGCACCACGGTCTAAGGGATGGATAGGCCGGGGAACTTGTGGAAGTGTCAATTTTATAACAAGTTGAAGTTTTTTTTTTTGTTTCACTTATGTGGGTGGTAGAGCTTAAGTTGTTTGAATTAGCTTGAATAAAATGAAATAATGCTCAATTTGATTAATAGACGTGCCCTTTTTGATCAAGTTGTCAAGAGCTTTATGATAGACTTTATTTAGATGAGCTTATGTAGAGAAGGGAACTGGATCATCACTCTCATCTGAAGTTTGACTACCAAATCTTTTATCTTGGATAATTGTAGAAAAGGATTTAAGTGGTACAGATTGAGTTAGGCACACAGGAGGTGCAGAAAGTAAGCGGATCAATGAGAGATTTCACATGCCTTTCAGTCTTGCTTCCAGTGCTGTATCTGATAACTCTCCAGGCATTCTTTTGTCCTTCTCTTTTATGCGGATTCAAATCAAGCTACGAGGAGCTTTTTATTGAAGTTTGTGCTTTAATGTACTTAACTTCACTTTGTACCATAAGTTGCACTTAAGTTTCTAGCTTCATATTGCATCAAGAGAGAGTGAGAAATTGAACAAAAAAGGACGACCCTAATGCAGAAAAAGCAAAAACAGATTAACTGGCTCGGATTCTTTGTTAGACATGTAGCATCTTTTGGCAAATTGCTTCACCTTATATGGAGTTCTTTTTCCTTGTGTGAAGATAATTTTGTGAGCACCAGATCACGATAACCCCTTTGTGATAAAATTGTACTTTGAGGTAGCTTTTCTAGGGAGAGAACCATCAGTAAGGCTAAACTTATTGTAAAGTTTATTGGATGTTGCATATTTTAAGGCTTATCTTTTACTTGAATGCTACAACTTGTTGCAGAAGATGAAAACTTTGCATTCACAATCTAGTTTTGTTTTGACCGATAACTTTGTTAAAAGGGAGAAAAAGAAGAGAGGTAAGACTGCTTATTGGATCGCTTTGTGTTGAACAACAAATAGGAGGACTCCTTATATTGAAGGTACAAATAGAGTGTACGCAGACCTTACCACTGACTTAATTGCAAAAGGCGCAAATGGAGGATAAATACAAATATATTTTCTTAGTCCAAGACTAATAATTATAAGCATGAATAACTAATATATGGACAAAGAAATTGAAAAAACAACAACAATTAAGTGAAATATTAGCTGTTTAGTGTCGCCTCTTCAGGAACTGCTCATTGACAAGGAAAAGTATGTCTCAGAGCCCCTTGATGACGACATTGAAGTGCACATTAAGCGACCCGAAACGCTCAACATGTTTTGAGCCTCGCTTAGGGCTTAAGCGTGCCTTTGACACACTGTTTCATACCATTTCCTACACTACATGCAATCTCTAAGCAAACTAAAAAGGCTCATGTCAAATGGCAGAGTTATTGTTTTTTGCGAATGCGTGAAGCACCTGAGTTATTGTCAGTGTGTTAATATCAATTTAACCACAACCCAACCTGATTGTATTGACTATATAGATATTTTGTTTCCGGTGTGTTTATGATTTGCTAAAACGGCACAGATTCAAGAGATTATAGATCTTTTGAAAGAACTTCCATTCATGTGATTAGAGGTCTAACTTATCCTACTTTAGTACATTAACATCCTTATAAAAAATTCTTTCAGTACTTTCAATATTCGTCATACCACCTATGAGCCAGTACATTTGACTAGTCATGCACTTCAGTATTGATGATCAAATTACTGTAACTTGTTGATCTCTTACTGCATTGAGGTTGATGAATGAATTTGTGGCATTCATTTTTTTGTTTGTTGATTTTCTATGTTAGTGAATTGATTCTTCTTGCTTCAACTAAGCTACACTGGAATAGATAAACATCAAACATGTATAAAGCTGTTTATCTTTTCCTTTTTGTTTAGGCTAGAGAAGATGGGTGCTCTAGATGTGAATAAGGTGGTCCGCGAACATCAAGGGTGGCGCCTTTTTACTTGCATGTGGTTGCATGGTGGAGTTTTTCATTTACTGGCCAACATGCTGAGTCTTCTAGTGATTGGCATTCGGCTGGAGCGAGAGTTTGGATTTGGTATGTAGTAAATACCAGAGCTTTTACCTGCATTTACATTTCGTTTTTTCTCTATGTTTTGTGCTATCAAAGCTCTAAAAAACTTTTATCTTATAGCAGATTCACATTAGATGTTATGTTGCATTTCCAAAAGTACTTAAGATTTTAGAAGCCAAGACTTAGCTGCTACAACTTTCATTCATTTGTTAGTCACAAGATTTATAAGCTCATTCTTCTCTTAGCTGATATATAGAATTTGTAAAGCAGAATTTAAGACCTATTGACCAGTAATGGTTACTTGGATATAGTATGTTGCTGATAATGTTGCATCTCACATTTTTGCTCATAAAGCTAATAAAATTTCATATAACGGCAGACGAAATGAGCCCACATACAAGAAATATACCAAAAAAATAGAAAACCTTGTACAATATGGTTTTCTGCAAAAGACAATCTTCTATACATATAAGAACCTAGGAACCTCATGGATGCACCAAAAAAATATATGGGTTAGAGGTTATTCCTCAAGTGTACAAAATCTCTCTCTACTCTATGAAAAGCTCTTCCTCTTCTCTGCCTCTGTATGATCGACTTAAGTGCTAAAGTAGCAACATCTCATGCCTTGGGTGTACTCTGCCGTTCTTCTAAGAATCCAACTAAACATTGCTTCTTTAATAGTACATTACATCACCAATTGAAGTCCAAACCATCTCAATATTTTCCGCTACAAGCGAGGTGCTATCCAACAATGTAAAAGGAGATGATTCATGCCTTCTCCTGAGCTTTTACACAATAAGCATCAACATAAGTAATCATTCTTTTCTTTAAATTCTCAACCATCAAGATCACCCCTTGCGGCTAGTCATGAAGTTAAGTTACTTTTCTCTTCTTTAATTCTCAATCGTCAAGATCACCTCCTTGAAGCTTGCCTAGTGGAAAACACATTTTTCTCGGCTCAGGAGCTTCTCATAATATGACTTAACGAGATGATACCATTATTCCCCGTCCCATCTCCATTCATCATGGCTAACCTGTGAAGTACTTTGTTTGTGAAGCAATTCAGTTGTCCTCAAAAACTTACCCGGCTTCCATCATCCATCCTGAATGATACATTCCCATTGAATTCTTCATACCCCTTCAAGATATTCTAACATAGTCCACACTCATAATGAAGTGTGATGTCTTTAGTCCTCTAACCCCCCTTCCGAGATCCCATATTTTTGTGGTTACCCCATCCAAAAAGCATTCTCCTCTATCCCGAACTCCATAGCCACTTCCCAAATAGCGTCGTATACTCTTATTAATTACCTTCAAATCATTAATCCCAAAGTCCACTTGAACACTTCAGTTTCGTGACTGTTTGTCTCCCAATTTACCAAGTGGAACTTCCTATCCGCACTTGAAGCATCCCATAGGAAATTCCACTTAAGTTTTTCGACTTTCTTGTGCTACCGAGTACTAACTTGAGCATGGAACAAGGATATGAAAAATGTCAGGATACTCGATAGAGTACTCTTAGTTGACACTTTCTTTCCCCTTGGATAAGTATCTCTTTTGCCAACGTGTGAGCTCCTTTATACCCTCTCTATCACGGGGATACTTTGGTCCTTACTGGTGCTCCTAGTGGTATACCGAGTAGGTAGAAGAGCCCCGCCTTGCAATTGAACACACGTGCTAAGAAGTAAGACCTCAATCTTCTCCACCTTGCTAACTGGGATGATTTCGCCTTTTATAACCACTCTGAAAAATGTCAACACTTGTCACAAGTAAGCCAACCGAGCTCTGTTAGCATTACAAAATACTAAAGTGTCATATACAAACAATAGGTGAGACATGCTTACTGTACTATGTCCATCAATCGCTGTGAAAAAACCCTTATGTAACCTCCTACAGCAGCTCTATCCACCACCTTGCTCAGCTCTTCCATCATTAGTATGAGCAACATAGAGGATAGAGGGCCGGCCTTGTCTCACTCGTCTCGAACCACCAAAGAAACTAAACAGTTTGCCGAGCACTAGGACCAAACACCTAGTTGTTGAAATGTAACATCTGATCAACTTCCTCCATCTTGCACCAAAGTCTCTTCAACCTAATGAAATCAAGAAACTCCCAGTTTACGTGATTGTAGGTCTTCTCAAGATCCAATTTGCACAAAATCCTTGATTTCCCTTGCTTTCTTCTTTGAATCAACCACTTCATTTGCCACCTATACTGCATCTAAGAATTTGTCCGCCTTCCCCAAAAACATTCTGCGAAATAGATACCGTCTTATCTAGACCTTCTTTAGTTTATTGGGTAACACTTTAGACATAATCTTCCTTATCAAAAAAACACTTCAGACATAATCTTATAGATTCCTCACACTAGGTTAATAGGTTATAATCCTTGTTACCCGTGGCGCCCTCTATTTTTGGAACAATGAAAGAGGTGTTGGGACTCTTTTTCGAATTCTTCCATATCCTGAAAAGCCTCAATGTACCATCTCCTCGTCTTTGACTATATTCCAAGACAGCTGGAAAAATGCTGAAGTGAATCATCTGGCCCTGAAGCTTTACTCTCCTGCACAGCACTTGACCGCTTCCTGTGCCTTGTCTTCCCCAATAGATTGCAAAAAAGGTAAAAGAAAGCAAGTGATGTTAATTCTCCTGCAATTTTGTTTGGTGTAGCAGATTTATTGGACCTCTGCTTTCTAGTTTTCATTGAAAACAAGTTTCTGCAAAAGTTTCAGGTATTCAAGGCTAAACAAATACAACACTTTCTCTTTTCTATAATAAAATATCCTTCACTTAAACAGGCACATTTTTCGGAAAATCCTTTTGCCTCTTTTTTTTGAAATGGTAACATGTTTTTGATGAAGATGAAATGGTAACATTTTTGTATTAAGATGAAATGGTAACATTTTTGTATTGAGATCAACAGGGCCTGTGGAGGCCAAAATTACATGGGAAGTAAACTAAATATACGTTACACAAAAAGGCTATCTAAACAAAAACTATAGTGACTCTCTGTGACTGTGTCAGTTATATACTCTTGTTTCCACTGAAAATGCAAAAGCAGAATACAAATTAAACTTTATCTTCTGGATAGGATTGCTTTTGTTCTCAAAACATCTTGAATTCCTCTCCTTCCAGATAGTCCACCATATGCAGCCTGGGATCATACTCCAACTAGCTTTTTAAGCTTTTGTTCCTCCCTTTCTACTCCAACTAGCTAGCATATCTAGTGTATTCATTTGCATTGTCCAGCTCAAACCAATCATAGCTGGAAATATGTCCCACAATTGAGAAGTCACCTTACAGTGCAAAAAAAGATGACTATTTGTTTCTGCATTTCCTCCATGTAGATGGCAAATAGAGCAAAGGTACATTCCTCTGCAGTCTGCCTTGTGTCACACAGGCCCTCTTAACTACTAACCAAACATAACATGCCACTTTGTATGATATCTTGGTCATCCATAAGTGCTTCCAGAACCACTACACATTAAGGTTGTTGTTCTTCCTCATATGATATGCTGTCTTGACTGAAAAGATACATGAACTGTCTCTCAACCACCATAATCTATCTTGTTCTAGTGAGACTCTTTTGAAGAGATTGAGAATGTTGAGGAATTCTATGAATATTTCCATCTCCCAGTCATTTGGAAGCCTTCTGAAACTGAGGTCCCAGCCTTGGTTACTACAAACTTCACTGATATTAGCTCTTTGTTGTGGATTCAGTATGAAAACATCTGGAAATAGAAGCCTGAGTGGACCAGGTCCTAACCGATTGCCTTCCCAAAAGGAAGTTTTGTGTCCATTCCCAACTTTGAGGCTAGTATTGATACTGAAATTTTGTGGCCATTCCTTTTGCATCATTTTTTAAAGGATCATCTTCTCCTGTTAGTTTTTTTGGCGGTAAAAGGTGTGTTTGAACTATTCAATGGATCCAATTGACTAGAAAGATGCTCTGATCTGAAAGTGCTGATATGCATTTGTCAAACTTGTGCTATTTTCTCATTTGCATGACATATGTAACCTTTGGTCCCTTGATGCCCATTTGCACTAGAGGATTCAGTTGAATTATCACATTTGAGATTTATGGAAGTAAGCACTCCCCAAAACAGTAGTCTGGCCTTGTCCTGTTAGACGCTCAAATCTGGTTACTAGCCGACTGCAGTGAATTTGATTGTAACTGCTGTGAAGAGCTAGATCCACCTCTGGGTCTCAACTTAATCTTACTTGTGTTGGTGTATGTGATCTCTGACCTGTTATTCAGAAGTAGCTGAGACTACTGTTTGCTTATTTTTCTTTGTTTTGTCTTGTAGTACGCATTGGCGTGCTCTATATCATCGCTGGACTTGGTGGCAGTTTGTTCTCAGCTCTATTTATTAAGTCAAATATATCTGTTGGTGCTTCTGGTGCACTTTTTGGGTTGCTGGGAAGCATGCTTTCAGAGCTCATAATCAATTGGACCATATATGCCAATAAGGTATTTTTCAAACAGTTCTCATCACAGTTCACACCTTCCATTAATGATCGGCTTGCTGCTCACTTGATTGAGAAATCATCTTATTAGCCCTTTGACTTCTTGTTTCCCCTTTTCTGCAGATTGCAGTTTTAGTGACCCTTGTGGTTATCATTATTATAAACCTGGCGGTTGGACTTCTCCCACACGTTGACAACTTTGCTCATATTGGAGGATTTGTGTCTGGTTTTCTTCTTGGTTTCGTATTTCTGATCCGGCCCCAGTTTGGCTGGGTGAGCCAGAAATATGCATCCAGAACATATTCAACATCGGCTAAACCGAAATTCAAGATGTATCAAATGGTTCTATGGGTTGTTTCTCTTATTCTTCTGATAATTGGGTAAGTTTCGTTGGTGCTGCACCTTGTTTTTCCTGTTCTGTCATGTTTCAATTAGGTTGCAGAAGAAGTTTTTATATATATCTTTGATAGTGGGTCATTAAACTACAGTGTGTTTAATATTCACACATTTTGCATTTTTATAATATGTTAACTTACTTTTTACCAGTCCTTTTTTGCCATTTTGTCATCTCTTTTATTTCGTTTCTGCCCTAGTTTGAGAAACTAAAAGCAAAAAAAAGAAAATACGTTGAATTTTCATTCCTAGACAAGTTTCTGCTGTTGGTGCTGGTTATATCTGCTATTGTTATGAACCTAATGGGTCTAAGTCTAGTGACAAAGTACTACTAATGTGTAAGTAGTGATAATGAAACTTATGTTACTACTTCCCCAAGGACCGGGGTGTGACTTCCCAGGATATAGAGGGTTGAGTACCAAGGTTTAGATAGACCGGATTTCCGATTTTATCATTTTACCCACTTAGTTTGGGGTAGCACGGGCCACGAAGGAAGTGATGGTAGTTGGTAGGAGGAGAGCACCCCTTAGCATGTCTCTCTCTGTTAATTTAATGCCTTCAAATGCTTATAACACTAAGCTGTATTCATTCTACTTATAAAAAAACAGATAAATAAAACCAAGTTGTTTTCATTCCATGACTTGAGTGATACTTATTAATTACCTTTTGATCAATGGATCTCGACTTAGTGAATCACTTATTTGTTGCCAAGCAACTGCAGTCTCCACCACGTGCCTAAGTGACATGTTATTTATAGGATATAGGTCCCATTACTCTACTCTACTGTTATCGATTACTTCATGGTTCCATTCCCATGGTTTTGACAACAATAGCCGTTAAACGATAAACTTCAGATATATCTGATCATATTGTATCAGGTACGCAAAAATGTGTAATTTAGGTCCACAAGCACCAAGAATTAGAATTAAACACGGGATGCAGCAGATCTTTAGTGGCAAACACTTCAGATGGTTAAATAATATGGCCATTTTGATAAGGAAGATTCTGAATTTGAACCGACTTGGTCATCTCACTAGTTGAAAGCAATATGTTTTAGCTGTACAACTGGTAAATAATTTATGTTCTCCTTGCTGCAGGTTCACTAGTGGCTTGGTCATGCTTTTCCGCGGAGTAGATTTAAATGATCATTGTTCTTGGTGCCATTATATGAGTTGTCTACCCACTTCAAGGTGGAGCTGCAACACAGAGCCCGTTTCCTGTATGGTAAGACGTTACTGAATTTCTCATTTTCACAAATCTGAAAAAATCTCCTTCACTGTCGTGACATGAAAACGTTCATTTTCCAATTCCATAGTTACAGAACTCAGGTTAGGAAAATGGGCATCTTCCATAGGATGTAAAGTTGCACTACTATACTTTCTATAAAAAAAATCTTCTTATCGAAATTTTAAGGATTTTTGCATGTTAAGTCGCTTAGACTTCTGAAAGCAATCATGCTGTATTAGATGTTTTGATGTTTGTGATTTGGCGAGTTGAACTTGATTTCATTCTTGCAGTCCGAGCAAACGAGTAAGCAGCTCACGTTGACATGCTCCAACAGTAACAAGACGAGAACATATTCACTGTCGAATCCAAGTACGTCTAAGATTCAGGGGCTGTGTACTCAGCTTTGCCGTTGAATAGCCATCACTTGCAATTTGTTTGTAAATTGAAGTTATTTCAGTAACCTTACATAACATTTCATCCAACTGTTATCTTTGTTTGTATTGGCATTCTTATATAGTATAAAAAAGTTCATATTGAAAGCTTTATAATGTCAATAGTGAATCAAATAGTTATTTAAACAACTTGCTGAAATGGTTTATGATCCTTTTGTTGTTGATAAGTATTTTTGATTTCCTTGAGAAAATATACACAGTTTATATTAAAAGTTTTCTCAAGTCAGGCTATATTTGTTGAAATGCTTTACAATTTTTTGTTGTTCATAATTTAACTTATTGAATCGATTATTGTTGAACATTTATCGAGTGATTTTATAAATTATTAAACACAAACTTATTAATGTAATTATAATTGAACACTAACTAAGCGCTTCAATCATATCATATATTTATATAAAAGAGAACCCTAGATCCACCTATGTGGCACCACCACAAGCTAGAATTTCATTTTAAATTTATTTATTTTCAAAAATAGCCTTCATGTGACTTTTATGAAAAATTGTAACTTTTATGGAGAGTTGCGACTTTTATGAAGAGGTGCGACTTTTATGAAAGGTTGTGACCTTTCCAAAGAATTGTGACTTTTCCGATAAGGCATAATAAGTATTTGTTCACACTACCCTTTGTTGTCTAAAATAGAGGGATTTCCTCTCATTTTAAAACAACGAAAATTCTGAACTTTTTCTTCTTCTGCACAATTAAATATCCGTGTATTTTGCTCCTGTTGAGTGGCTCACTGACACCATTATTTTTATATCAATACACTTGTGAATAAAATCGTTCCATCCTGAGAGGATCTATTCCTTTAAACCTCAGGTACTATAGGGAAATAATTTCCTTAAGGGGACACTTTGCATTCAGTGGGCTCAATTTTTTCCTTTCTGTTTCATTCTATTGTTATAGGGCTCAATTTTTCCTTTCTGTTTCATTCTATTGTTATAGATCCTGGTATATATTTTTACATTCATTAATTTATGCTTATGATATTAATTGTTGTTTTTGAGTACATGTTTTAAATATTGTTGTGTTTGAGTACATGTTTTAAATATTGTTGTTTATGTTTCTACAAAGTTATTGTTATAAGTATTTGTTAGTACAGATAAAGATTATTTATTTATTAGAAAAATTAATATCTCATGTTGATGTTCATCTAATTTCCCAAAAATATCAAATAGTAACACTTCCTGGAGGCAAAAGGATAAATTATAAAATCAAATTAAAGATGATCGATTTAAGGATATATGATAAGATATTATAATTATCATTTTCTGTTATATTATTAAATTTCGTTACTACGTAGTCTTGTATGTAAGATAATATAGTGTTTTAGTTTTAATGACCGATAAGTTTTAAGTATTATTTTATAAATTCTGTAATATTAAATTCCTGCGCGAAACGCGAATAATTTTACTAGTGTATAGTAAAAGATAAGTTATCGAAGTACTTAAAATTGTTAAAATCCTTTAATTTTGAGAATTCAACTCGATTTTTTCTCACAAATCTTCACAACAAACACATATATTAAAAATAATAAAGAAATCATTTTCTTCTTAAATAGGCCTCAGAGGGGAAAATGTTCACAACTTCAAATTGAAGTGAGAAAACTATAATGTAAAATCAAATAGCACTTTTTTGAAAAGCAAAATTAAAAAAATATTTGAAAGTATTTTATATTTAAATGGATTCTTAGAATTTAAGTAACATTCTTATATAGACGGGGCACTTTGGTAAAACAGAAATTCAATATCTTTTACAACAAATACAAATAAAATCTAATCACAGATCTCGATTTCAAATTCTAGCAATGAAATAAATTTCAAATCCTACATTTAAAAATAAATCTTATAATAAGTTAATTTTAAATTTAGTCGGACCACGAACATTTAAAAGGAAAAAAAAAAAAAAAAAAACTAACCAAAGCCTCTCCTAAAACCAAATCCCCAATTGCTTTTTTTCTTTCTCTTCTCAATACACACACATGACATCTCCAACTATCTCAACCACCAATTTCTAGCTCTCTACACACACCATGGCGGTTCGCGCCATGAACACCTGCGTAATTTTCCGTTCCGCCGCAACGCCGCCGCTCGCCGTCTCCCGCCGATGCTGCTGTCTCCGTCAATTAACAGCCTCTTCTCGACATAGAAACCGTTCGAATACACATTCATTTCTCCGTTGTGCGCCTTATCCTCTCAGCCATGTCACCGTTCGTAGCTATTCAGTTCACAACCTCGTCGAAATGGTTATGGAAGAGCTTGCTTCTATTCACAAACGTGGCCGAGTTCGTGCTACTAGCAAGTACCTTCTGCTCATTTTGTAGTACCGTTGTGAATTCTACTGAAAATGTATTTCTTTTTGGTATATTAATGTCTATATACATATAAGGCAATAAGTTATAGTAATACATAAACAAATACACTCAAATTTGGCCTCAACTTACAAGAAAACATTTCAACTTTGAGTATGCACGGCTACACACCTCAATTTGTTTTCACTGTGTCAATTGAACACTCCAACTTACAAAATATTGACCAAACACACCTCCAAAATTTATGTGTCACGTTAGTGTCGGGTGTCCATGAGACATAGCTTGGACGAGTGGGAGTGTTTAGTTGTTGGTTGAGACTAAGATGGAGTGTTTAGATGTTCACTCTCAAAGTTTGAGCGCATATTTACCTATTGAGGCCAAGTTTGAGTATCTGTTTATGTAGTATGTCTACATATAGTAGACATATTTTATAGCTAATTAGTGTGTGTGTATATATATATATATATTTTGGCTAGTGACTGTAGTTATTTTGGTTGAGTAGCCAAATGTGTTAAAAACCCTTAATTTTTCACGATTTTTGTTAGAATTGTTGTTTTTTGAGGTCTTAAATTAGGAGTGGTTATTGTGGAATCTTTTATAGGCTGGAATTAGTAAGCACAGGAGAGCTGCTTGAGGACAAGTTGAAGAAAGGGACACTACAAAAAGGATTATTGCTGGAGTTCAAGAAGGATTCTGAAAGGTTTTTGCTAGCAGTTGCTCTTAAACCTGACGGAAAAAAGAATTGGATGGTCTCTGATCAGGTGTAAATAGAAATACTTAAAGAGTTTGTTTTACTGGATTACTAGGATTATTTGCTGCTTAGGCACTGATGCATTTTTAGTTTATTTTATTGGTTTTTAATGATGCAGAATGGGATTACAACCTCCATTAAGCCACAGCAAGTGACTTTTATTGTTCCTGGTGCTGAAAATTTTGAGCCCACAGAAATATCAGAATTTGTACAGAAAGCTCATGATAACTTGGTTGGTTGTCTCTTGTTGTTTAATTGAATTTTCTTGCTACACGATAAAGAGACACAATATACAGTTCTGTACTCTTTTTTAGGATAAAGATTGAATTTTTTAGTGCCCACTTATAGGATCCAGCACTGCTTGAATTTGCATGGAATGAGCTTCTTGAGAAAAATAAATCAGTAACAGTTCAAGAACTAGCTGAGGTAATCTCTCCGGAAGTCATAATGTCGACATTGATTGTTCTTTTAATGACCTTTATTTGTCCTACCAGATGATTTTTGGTAGTGCGGAGCCTCTTGAGACCTATTGTGCCCACCTGTTGTTATCAAGAGATGAGGTGTACTTCGCAGTTCAGGAGTCAAAAGGTCTTTCTGTATATGGACCTCGGACTGCTAACCAGGTGATACAATCTTCCATCAGCTATATTGGTCAACTGAAAATGCATCATCTGTTTTCATTTGGTCTTAGATGACTGGACATTTTCTTGCTCTATATGTTGTTTCGTTTCCATCTCTGTTATCTATATCATTTTCTCTTTTATGAGCTTTTTCCTATTCTTTTCTATTCCAGTATTTGTTTCTGAGATTGTTCCTGGATTGAAGATCTGAGATAGGTGTATTTTGGCAGATCTTGATTGCTTTCAATGGAGCATGATTTGTTTAGATTTGTATGAATGGGATTATCTTTGTAATCTGATAGAATCCATTCAGGCAATCTGCTCAAATGTTAGTTAATATGGGCTAGCACATGAACTTCCACCTGTGTACAAACTAACTGGACAGGAAGAAGCAAAGTCCATCCGGATATTAGATAAGAAACTAATGAAGGGCAGCCTGGTGCATATAACATCCCACATTCACACAGGGGTTGGGTAAAGGCCGCACCCCACCCAAAGATTGTGATGTATACCCTAATGCAATCATTAATGAATGCTTCCACGGCTCGAAACTATGACCTATAGGTCACACGGAGACAATTTTGCCTTTGCTCCAATGCTCCTCTTTATTCGATAAGAAACTAGTAAAACCGCAAAAAGATTACATTTAGAATTTCTCTCTTTTATAGTCATATATATATATATAAATATAAATAAATATTTTGATACCTGTATGTTTAGATAATTTTTAAATTATTATCGTATAAAAGATCGTATTGTGGATATTATTGTTTAAATCCAGAGAGCCTAAATAATTGTAACATTTTTTCCATCAGTCTTATGATGTAGTATTAATAGAATGTAACTTCTATGATAGTAAGTTCATCAAGTATTTTCCTTTTCACCTGATATTTCAACACCAATATCTTTTGATATATTGTATGTGTGTGTATTAAATGTTTGGGTAAGATCAATGAATTATTCCTCTTGCCACTACCATGCGCAACACACATGCATGCGGACTTGTGTGTTTTACTTGTTCCATCAGTTCTCATAATATTGTATAGAGTTACCTCAAGACTTGCCTTTGAAACTTCCCATCTTTCATGGTTGCTTCGCTAAAATTTTCTCTCCGTATTCTTACTTTGCTATATGAATGCCTCATTTTGCTTATCTCTCTTCAATGCAAGTAACTGCCTGGCCTAAAAATTTAGGTGGATGAACTTTTGCGAAGGAAGCTTGCTAAAGAGGCCTCAGAGAAGGAGTTTGAGGAACTTATACAGTTTCTGCGATCTGCGAAACAAATGCCTCCTCAAGACAAACCCCCAAGATCTTCTTGGAAGGCTGAAGAGAAAACTTGGCACAAGATAGAGTCTCTTGAAGCTTTTGCCATTGATTCTTGCAAAAACGACGATCAAAAGAAAACAGCTGGGATGGTAATTAATTACCTTCTTAAACTTTGGTTATTGGATTTCTTGTCCAAAAAAAAAAAAAAAAACTTTGGTTATTGGATGAAAAGTCTCCTGAATTTATTTGAGAATCCCAATTATTATCTTTGTTAAGTTAGGCTGTGTTTTTACTGCCATCTGAAGGACTTGTGCTGCTTTCCTGTTGAGTTGCTAGGTTATGCACAACTTTCCTTTATCCAAAAGGTCGGAAAACTAAAAGAGAAAACTGTATCATGCTGTTTGTCTTCCTTTCTTCTAGATTTTGAAGGCCATGGGACAGGCAAAGACTTCATCTGCAGCAGTGAATCTCCTCATAGATATTGGGTATTTTCCTGTACATGTAAATCTCGATTTGTTAAAGTTGAACCTCCCTACTGATCATCGAGATGAGATTCTGTCAGCCACAGAGAGTCTTTTGTCTGCATCGACTGACCTTGATGAGGTATTGTTGCCTTTAAGATTTCTACTTGTGACATCAACGTATGTATCTATATTTTTGCCATTTGGCTGTACTATTTTGCCTTTGGACTGGGGTGTTACAGATTGAGTGTGGATTCCTCTGAGTCTAGCTTTTTTGGTGTTGCATTTTGTAAAATTCCAAATTCTTCTTATTTCATGTTTCTTTTGTACTTTTGGTGGAAGCGAAAGTTCCCATTTGTATAGAGGATTGTGACAGTATGTTAAAACAAGATAATTGAGCCACTGAACACCATAATTTCCAGTACCGTCTTAGTGTGACGTCAATGAAATAATTTTGATTTATATAAAATCCAAGTTCTAGCAAACTTGCCAAGTTCTAGCAAACTTGCCAAGTTCTTGATGAGTGGGAAGACTAGCCTTAAAAGGAGCAGTTGTACGTGGAGCAGATGAAGTTTTTATGTCAGAAAACATTTTTTTTTATTTGTCTCTTTGCCTATCTGTCAACAGAAAAGGTGTTACATGCTGATCAAAAAGTTTTTGTGCACGCACAGATACACAGGGGGGGGGGGGGGAGATGTGACCACAACAACATACCCAGTGTAATCCCACAAGTGGGGTAAGGGGAGGGTAGGATGTACGCAGACCTTACCCCTACCTTTGTGGGTAGAAAGGTTGTTTCCAATATACCCTCGGCAAAGAGAATATGTGACCATTAGCTTTATTATTGCGCTCGAGAAATTGCTCCAGTAGCTTTAGAGGAGGAATTGGTCAAACTAGGATACTTGATTAAAAAAAGGTTCTATATTAGAAATAAAGGAGAGTTTTTGTAAGTGGAATTCAACGTCTCTTTTTTTCTATTTGTGCTAAACTCTTGGTTTAACTGAAAACCTTTTGGTTTGTCTAGAACCATAATAGAAACGTTCATTGCCTAAACAATTCTGAAGCTTTTTTTTATTTTTAAACTCATTCTTGTCCATTTTTTATATATCTTATCAACCATTGATTTACTGTTGTTTTGGTGCTTAGGCTGATAGAATAGACCTGACTCCCCTGAAGGTTTACGCGATTGATGTTGATGAGGCTGATGAGGTGCGTTATAAATTGTGGTTTCATGGAGAATTATGTCTTGTGTGCTTTGACTGTGTGTTGGAGTTCTAAAATGCAATTTTCTACAATATAATTCTCAAAGTTCCTAAAGCATGAGCTATTGCAGCTTGACGACGCATTGAGTGCAACAAGGTTGCAGGACGGCCGGATTAAAATTTGGATACATATTGCAGATCCTACTAGTTTAGTTCAGCCAGGAAGCATAATAGACAAGTACATCGTCTTATGCCTAAAATTTTGATTTCAGTGATATCTTTGTGAGGTATTATTTTAATATTGCTTTCTTTGCAGGGATGCAAGAAGAAGAGGAACTTCAATATTCTTGCCTACTGCAACATATCCAATGTTCCCTGAAAGGTTGGCCATGGAAGGCATGAGTCTGCAGCAAGGAAAGCTGTGTAATGCTGTTTCTGTGTCTGTTGTGCTGCGTTCTGATGGCAGGTTAGTTATTAATGAGAATTGTTCTGAGAATTTTGTTGTGCGCTATCCCATCAGTTCTAGAGTATAGGAATTTGGGGCTTTCAATGTTGGATCCTGATTTACTGTATCTCTATTGGGTGTATTATTGAGAAGTTTCTTAAATATTTCTTTTTGGGTTGCTGCTTGGCTTAACCTTCTGTATAAAAATGATATATGTCATGAACTGTCAATTGTTTCTCTCATTTTCTGGATCTTGAAGATTGGTATGATATCAGGAACTTATTATTTCAAAGAGAACTGGTTTCTAAATGAGGTCATGCTTTGGATTTTAAAAAGCTTAAGAAATGAACATTTAGAGAAAATCATTAACCTAATGGATTTGGCAGCATTGCAGAATACTCGGTGGAAAACTCAATCATCAAACCGACATATATGTTGACATATGAGAGTGCAACGGAGCTCCTTCATTTGAATCTTGAAGAAGAGATTGAACTGAAACTTCTTTCTGAAGCAGCTGCACTCCGGTTAAGATGGCGTCAAGAACAGGTAGTTGCATCTTATCTGCCGAACTTCAAATTATCTTTCCTATGTGTAATTATTTGGCCGTTGATGGATATTAAGAGCAAGTTTCACCTTTCTCCACCGCACTCTTATTGAGAGGAGCTATTGTCCCAGCTACGTGTATATTGTTGGCTGTGTTTTACATAAGTGCTTGTATACTATCTTAGCCATGTTTGGTTTTGCATTTGCTGCAGTCAGATGCTTGCTTATGTACTTCAACACTTCGTGAGAAGTATCTGGCCCATGATTGTATTCCCAATTTTGCATTCTTGATGTTGTTTGAGATTTTTTGAATTCTATGTTTGCACCTATTATGCTCTGCTTCTTTTGTTTGAAGCTGCTCTTATGCAGCTTCAGATTGATGGTGTAGTATGAGGTCTTGTAGTAACATTTAAAAACTTCTATAACTGGCATTCATGTAATTATTTACTACTTCTGCATGACATTATCCATGTTGGTTCTAGTGTTTTAAGAAGATTGTCTACTATTGTGCTGCAGTGTATTCTGATTCTCAAGAACCAAAAATTGACAAGGAATGTTTCTGCAGGGTGCTATAGACACAGCCACCATAGAAACACGAATTAAGGTGACTAATCCAGATCATCCAGAGCCGTCAATCAAGTTGTATGTTGAAAACCAGGCTGATGCAGCTATGAGGCTTGTTTCTGAGATGATGATACTCTGTGGGGAAGTTATAGCCACTTTTGGTTCTCATAACAACATCCCTTTACCATACCGAGGACAGCCTCAATCTAATATCGACACTTCTGCATTTGCACACCTTCCAGAAGGACCCGTTAGGAGTGCTGCTATTGTTCGAACTATGCGTGCAGCTGAAATGGATTTCAGGAATCCTATACGCCATGGGGTGTTGGGACTTCCAGGCTATGTTCAGTTTACCTCCCCTATTCGAAGATATATGGATCTCGCAGCCCATTATCAGGTGAGCTCTTCAAAGTACTAGTGCTGCTAAGATTTTTGCAGTTGCGACAAATGAAATTGTTCAGCCTTATCTATTAGACTGGACATTCTTGAATTTGCAACTTGGCAATGCCTATGAGATATGCATGGATTGTTTTCTACATTGTAATCGAGCTTGGATAGAAACCCTACATAGAGTTGTTTTTGTTCATGCAAGTATATAAGTAATGCTTTCTCATTCATTGGTTCTTTCATTTTCCCATATCAAGTAACTTTTATGCGTGCAGTTACTTTCTCATTTGTCTACCATGTTAATGAATTGATTCTGCAACATGTAGCTTTGAGCCTACGTGTGTGCATGATTAAAATGGCAACAACATTTTGTGAGGTTCTGATGTTCATTTTGTTGTATATATAGGTAAAAGCCTTTCTTAGTGGTGATCCTCTTCCTCTCTCAGCTGGGGAGCTAGAAGGCATTGCGTCTTCAGTAAACATGACAACCAGAGTTGTAAGGAGGCTCTCCAGCAGCAGTCTTCGTTATTGGATATTGGAATACTTGAGAAGGCAGCCAAAAGGGAAACGGTATCGTGCCCTGGTCCTTAGATTCATCAAAGACCGAATAGCCGCAATACTGTTGACGGAGGTAAGAATTCATAATTTCTTTGAACTATGCTGGATACCAGAATTGCAATTATTGATTTGCCACTCTTTCAGCATGTGAGATGTGTTCAAAATATGCCTATAAATGTTTTCTAGGGCACTCATGTCTAACATGAATCTTGCTGTTGGCCCTTTCTTACATTTTACCTCTGTTTCTACATTGCTCACCCTTTTCTTTCTCAAAGTCAATTTCTCGCATTTTAGTCTATCTTTGAGGTCCCTATCTATCTAGATTTATGTGATATTGGAAGCAGCACAGATTCGGACCCCTATAGAAAATGAAGTGTGACCAAGGCTCTTCCTCGCATCCACCGTCTGACAAATTGGGGCATGCTAAGCCTTCCCTTATGTATACATTTGAATTTGATTTATTGATGCTAAGCATTTCAAATAATAATATTATGTGATTTAGGATTTATATGAGATTGCCCAGCTCGAGATTTTTGTAAAGGGTTGAGCAGATGTGTTCTGACAGGCAATATACGAGTTAAAAGCCTCTTGTATTTTGTAGTCCCTGGGATTTTGGTCTAGTGGTAAAAACAGAACTCGTGATGTGTGGGTTATAGCCGTACTGGTACATCATTGTTTTGAACCCTGCTGGAGACAAAACCATGATATTTAAGTGGAGAATGATCTTATATTTTGTAATCCCCAGGGCTATGTTCTAGTGATAAGAACCTATTGTGTGATGTGTGGGTTAGACGAACGTATTGATACGGACTCAACTAGTATTTAAGCCTGATATTTAAGTGAAGAATGGCAGAGGGGTGAGGCCCATAGTTCGCTGGGTTTCGACCCCTGTGCTAACTGGCTCTCTGGGATTTCTCAGTTACCAAAAGAAAGTGTCTTGTATGGGATCATTAAAGCACTGATTTAAGGCAACATTAGGGCTGTTTTATGAGTGCAAGTCGACACAAGTTATGATTAATTGCTGCTCATTTTCACCAAGTCATGTTTTTCATATTTGACCTCTACTGATCTCGACTTTTAATATGTGCCAGAATTGGTGCCTGAAAATGTAGAACGGTTGGAAATTTTGCGCAAGCCTTGTTACTTTCCCCGAATGTCTCAAGATTAACCTGAGCAGGGAATATCAATTTGTCCCCTCTCCCTTTCTCTGAGACACATACCAGGCTCTAGTATAGTATGGTCAAAAGATATTCCCATGGTTTTCCTCGTGATTAATGGTTTCTGGTTGTTCCTCTTTTCATTCTTGCTGGTTTTTGCTATAATCTAACGCAAACCTGTTGCAGATTGGAATTCAAGCTTCTTCGTGGGTGTCTATTGGTGTACAAATTGGTGATGAAGTAGATGTGCAAGTTGAAGAAGCTCATCCACGTGATGATATTCTCTCTCTTAAGGAGGTTGAGGCGGTATAGGATTTGTGGAGACCGGAAAGCTTATGATGGAAACAAGCGTTCCTAACATTTTGTTACAACAGTTAACGGAATAGTTCCTCGTGCATGTGTTTTAGATGACTTTTCTCTAGTGAGGGCTTTCAAAGAGTTCATACCTTGGAATTGATATATCATAATAACCAGTGTCAGTTAGAGGGACTCAGGAAGCTCTTATAATGATTCTCACCTCAATGCCAAGTCAATAGTTTATACAAATGTTGAAGATACAACCACACAAGGGTAACGATGCTTCCTGCTGTTGTCTTCATTTGAGCTTTGAAGTTATATCTGGACAGCGGAATTTGAGTATCGTCCCACGTATCTTTTGAGGTTTGACTGAGCTGTACAGATTTTGGTCAATATGTACAAGTTTTCAGTCCATCTCTTTTTGTCTCACATCATCAAGAAGTTAGTGATGGTCAGGATTTCATTTCAATTTAGTTTGGTCTCTGCCTAAGAGCACATATGGAGATTGATTGAATTCAATGTATCAGTTATTATTACTTTGTTGAAAGAATATAAGCAAAGTGATGCCAGAAGGAAGAGAGGGGAAGGATACATATTTGCATGTATGTAAATGTCTTTCTCTGTTGTACTCATTGATGTTGTCTCAAGAGTTGATATAATGTTTCTTCTCATCTACCGAAGCTTTGGTGACAGACTTATGGTCTCTACGTTGGTGAAAGGTAGTAAGTACCTAGTGAAATAGAAGAAGTGTACACAAGTTTGGCCGGAACATTACCATTATAAGAAAAACAGTACTCTTCTCTTCATTTCAATTTGTTTGAAACTTATGGATATATATTTAGAATTATGCTTCAAATAGCTAATGATTATATGCATAATATGATAGATATGATGGTGACCATTCAACCTAAATAATAGATGGAAATTACAAGATCTAATATAAATATTACTATCTACTGTGTTGATTATATTTACATATTATTTGAGGACCCATTTAACAAAAGTAAACAAAAAAAAACATGTGGACTCATTTCTGTAAAAAAATAATGTGTTAAGGCCATAAGTGACAGTAATTCTGTGAAAATGAAAAACTTTATAGTACAAGATATTGATCATTTAATTTTCATATCTGTGAAATTTGCTGTCTCCTTTTTGGGAGGTATATACACATGCTCACAATTCAATTATTTATTTTATCACCATATCCCCCCCCCCCCTCAGATAAATAATTTTAACAGCTTAGTTGGTTGGTTATTTGAATTTTTATCTTGTTGGTAAGAGTTTAATCCCTCACTTTATAAATCCTCCCTCATTTTCCCTTCGTCTATTCCAATTTGTATCATTTCTCGATTTGTGTGTGTTGTTTTTTTTCAACTTTTTTTTTTACGTATCCTTGAATCTTCCATTTTTTTGCTCTCTTGATAATTCGAATCTTCGACTTTAAGGTTAGAGATAGAGGGCGCTTGCCATCTGAGATATATTATCATCTTGTCCCTTTCCTCTACCCTCCAATTTTTTTAATATAAAAGAGACAAAATTATTAGCATTCCTTAATCTTGCGAATGAATTAAGTGGACTCTCCGTCTTTTGCTTAGTTAACACATTAATCTTAATTAATTATATATACACACTAAATTAATAAAACATGTTCTTAAAGGAATATGATTTTTTTAGATTAATATTTTTTTCTCTATGATTGTCCTGTTTTTCTTTATATATATTTTTTATTAATTTTCGTGTAGCTGATAATCGACAAGTTGAATCTGCCCATGTTATGAACAGATTTCTTTCTCTAAATTAGTTTTTTTTTTTCCTTTAATTTTCTTCTTTTTTTAAAAAATAAATCAAGAACCAATTGGATAAGATTCTTTATTGTTTTTATCACATTATTACGATATGTAAGATTAATGTAAGACCAAGTATATTGATTTTTAAGCTTTACTTTGTTTACTTGAGCCGATGGTCTATTGGAAACAAGTTCTTTGTCTTCATAAGATATGAATAAAGTTGTGCACACACTATTCTCCTCTGACTCTCCTTGTTGAATTACACTAAATATATTATTGTTATGAAAGAATCTCAACTCTAATATTCTACCTTTCTTTCTTAAATCACCTCGTCAAATTTATGACTTTTGAAGTTCATGAATTCAAAATTTGTATATTAAATTTTTAATTAATAATTTATGTATATCAAATATATTTCTTAAAATAAATCAATCTTAGATTAAAATTACTCAATTCTATCAAATTTATCACTCGAATTGTGTATATTTAATATGTCATTTTTATTAAAATTCCCAACTCTGTCACTCATTAATATAGACAAAAAAAAGACTTGTTGTTGTTGGAGAATCAAGTTTTGTGGTCGAAAAAGTATACATATCGTAATGCAATCTAATCATTTTCATGTTATATTTATTTCAATTATAGCATATCTCACTAGAGTAGCATGCAAGATACTTTTCTATGAAGAAATTTGAGTATACGTATCATATAATTAAGTTGTTTGCATGCTATCTTGCATCTCAAATTTCTATTGATATCTAGTATCGAAGATAAATACGTGGTAGAAATTTCAGGAAGCGTATTCAAATTTTGGATAGTAAATGAAAAAAAAAAGTAATTCTATAGGGATTCAATTTTGCATGCCCTACATACTTTTTGAGCCCAATATTAATTACCACTGAACTACTGTTTAATTCACATCAAAGTTATGCGTTTTTAAATATTTTATAGATTTTAAGCAGGCCACAACAAAAAAAAAAAAGTGAACACTAGGAATCAAATCTGTGTGTTGTGTAGTTTCAAGCATACCCTTGCCATGTTCAAAATATTAGTATATACCAATATAAAGTAAGATTTGACTTATATATATCGTATAATTTTTCGATAAAGGGTGTCCAACTGAACACCCCAAAAACAACGTAGCTCCGCCCTGGATAGACATAGACCTACCATCGATCATTCGATTGTAAATAATACGTCTTAAATTTAAGCAACATTTAAGTTTTTATTTTTTAATACCTTTAAATATATGAAAAGTTAAGCATAAATGTGAGGAAGCATTATTATTTTTGTTGCAATGTGTGTAATGACCAAAAATGTGGTTGGTTGAGTAGTTAATAATTTTTAATTTTTTTTAACGTTTGAATTTTGAATATTTGTGGTTTAAATTTGTAGTTTTCAAATAATGGTAGCTGCTCGATGAAAATGTGCAAGCAGGACCCTGGAGGTGTATTTAGTATGATAGAACTACTTTTTTTTTAAAAATAAATAAATAAATAATATTATTTCCTTATAAAGATAATTGAGGAAAAAAAATGACGTATTATTTCTATTCCTTTATTGTTAATCAGAGGTGATCTCAGTTCGAACGTTAGAATGAAATCATTTTTAATAAGAAATGTTTTAATCTCAAGATGAGACTTTTCGACACTAATCCTGATTGTTGACCACCTATTCCTTCTAGTATTTTATTGGGAAGTATCGACTAATACAATGTTAAAATTAATAATCAAGATAAATGAGAAATTAAATGACTTTAGATGATATTACTGGTAATGACCACGAAAGTCCGTCCCAGCAATTGTTGCAGAGGATATAAATATGAATATGAAAAAAAAAACTATAGTCGTTTTTTGATGGTTTTTCCGCTTCTCACAGCTGCTCTTTCCACACCTCCGGATATCTGGTGCCAAATTGTCGCCCCTTTCCTTATTTCTTTGATAATAGAGTTGGCTATCTTTGAGCTAGGGTAGGGGCAAATCGAAGGCCCATCGGGATACGGATGGGATAAGAATCATTTTTTGGGCGATCAACCAACCCAACCCCAACACTGACTCGGCTCGGAGCTCTTTTTTTTTTTTTAATGAATAGATAGAGCCATGATACATTGTTAATTAGAGGTTTGATTTAAATCTTAAGAATAAAATTACTTTAGTAAAAAAATGCTTTAAAATCTCAAAATGAGACTTCGAGACTCTTCAACACTTCTGGATCGAGACGTAGGGAGCATATCCCGTTTGATGGTTAGTTAAGAGGTAGGTTATTTATATATAAAAATTAATATGAGGTTTGATTTATAAAATATAACTAATATATGTATAAGTTGTGAGAAAATTTATGTATTATCTTATACCTAGAATAAAAAATGAAAGAAATAAGAGAAACTTTCGCATATAGCCACTCAAAAATAGCCTAATTATGCTTCATAGCTATTATTTGATAATTACGATTTATAGCAACATGTTATAGGGAGGAGAGAGGCGAGCGAGAGAGGGTAGAGAGTGGGAGAGAGGTGAATTGTATATGTATATCGGTTAGATAATTATATATATATATATATATATATATATATATATATTATACATATGTATTTGTATATATGGCAAGCGAGATTGGGAGAGGGAGGAGAGAGGTGAGCGAGATTGGGAGAGGGAGGAGAGAGACGAGCGAGATTGTGAGAGGGAGGAGAGAGGCGAGCAAGAGAGGGCAGAGAGTGGGAGAAAGATGAATTGTATATGTATATTGGTTAGATAATTGTATATTATACATATTCATTTGTGTATATGGCAAGCGAGATTGGGAGAGGGAGGAGAGAGGCGAGCGAGAAAGGGCAATAATTTGTATAATTCGCATCTCATTTGTATAATTCGCGGCTACGTTTGTATAATTCACGTGTTTTTGTATAATTGAGTAATATAAAGTCTGGAATTATACAAATATGATAAAACTTGAAATAACGAATTGATACAAACATAAACATATGAACTTTAAACAGTTATACAAAATATATTATACAAATTACATTCTATAAATTATATTATACAAAATCCAAAAACTACACGTTTATACAAACTTTAAAAAGTTATACACAAAGAGATTGAATGTATACGGTGACAAAACTGAAAAACCAAAGGAAATCATTGTCATATACAAATATAAACCATCGTATACAAATACAAATCAAACGAAGAATTGTGAGTTGAGAATTATACAAATGTGGCTAATTATACAAACGTGGCTAATTATACAACTCGAAGTCAGCCCACGTAATTAATGTTTAATGTTAGTCGCGAGAGGTAATTATACCAAACTATATGATGAGCAATTAAGTAGTATAAGTTTGCTTAACCGCGTAATTTTTCCCAAGAAATAATATATGAATAACTAAATCATACATAACTAATATTTATATAAAATAATATATAATTTTTCTTATAATTAATTCTTACATTCTTAAATACATACATAACCCTAATCAGCTACCAAATGATCCCTAATTTTACATATTTTGTATTCTCTTCGTATATATATGGAATCCGTATTGTACTATTTTATTTGTGGATAAGTCTAAGGTAATTGAAGGTGTATATGACGAGTTTTTTTCCACTTTCTATTTTTAGTGTTTGATTTTATCGATACGTGCGTAGAGACGAATCTAAAATTTTATTTTTTATGATATTTCAACTTAATATATTACAATAATAACCACATAAACTATCAAATATTTAATAAAATTACTTAATATACTAAGTATTATATATATACTTGATCTGAATTCACGTAAAATATGTATCCAAACTTCTAACTCTGCTCTATCTAAAAAGTGAACAAGGTGGGTGTTCTCAGCCAGCCACCATAAATTCAGCTAACACCAGAAAGGTCACCTAAAATGGTTGGTATATAGTTCACATGTCTACACGTGTACATGGACACTAAGATTGGGTTGGGCTTATGGGGGTAGGGTAGGATATACACGAATGATATATATAATAATTTCACTTATAAAATAATTATATACTTTTATTATAATAAACATTAAATTCTGAATCTAAAATCATAAAAGTATATAACATGTAGAGTGATAAAGAACTTGAAGGTTGAATCAATATTTTGAATAAGGTCATGATTCAGCAACGAACGAGATTTAAACCTTCATTAAGTAAAAATATAGAAAATCAATCAACTGAACTGTTAAAATTATCGTAATAGTCATAAATGGCAGGTAGGTAACTAAGGTGGGGTTAGCTTGGTGATAAATTCACGTGCATTGCCATACATGAGCTTCTTATAAGATTTTTGGGTTGGTTTAAAAATATTTTGTTTTAAATATTTTATGATGATCTGGCAGATTTCCAAGATTTGGTTGGTCATTGGCCGCTACGTCAAATTAATTTATATATTTTTAAAAATATTTTAAATTGTTAATTATTGTAATTTATAAATAAATTTAACGTGATTTTCAAATATATCACAAGTAAAAAGATAGAACTTTTTGAATCCAGAAGACATATCGACGAATAACTGTAGGCTTGTAACCACTTCTATATAGTAACAAAACAAAACAATACTTGAGAAATAAGTTGATAATTATTGTGTTCGATTGAATAATGAAAAATTTAATAATTACAAGAAAGATATTGTAGCTTTGTTAAATAAAAGTAAATATATAGAGTTAGCACAAGAAAAATAAATTGTAGCTTCTTTTTTAAGTAAATACTATGTATAGTGGAGTATTAATTAACAAAACAATGATTAGAGAAGTGTACTTATGCTAATAGACGTGAAAATACCGGATTATAGTTGCACACACTTAATCAATTAGTAGTATAAAATTAGTAACATTTGCCACTATTCTAAGTTGCATTAAACCATTGACCCAAATTTAAATCTCTAATTTTATTGAGTCGTTCTGAATTACGTCAAAAGAGATGATAGTAATAATTTAATTATTTTTAAAAAAATAAAAATTAAAGAGGAAAAGAGGGGCAATAAGTGAATGCACATGGGAGGTTGGTTTTTGCAGATGTATGTAGAAGCTAACTAAAATGAATTATTATTCGATTCACATGTTGTAGTTGGTCCTTATATACCATATCCACGTACATACACTCTCGTTCCTTTTTAGATGTCATATTATACGTTCCTTTAGTTTAAATTTATTTGTCTGATGTTGATTCGATATTGAATTTAATAATTTTTATTGTGTGGTCATAAATATATCAGGTGGAAAGTAAAAATTCAAGAATTATTAGAAAGGGAAAGAAAAATTCTTTCTCTAAAGAAATCAAATTAAAAAGAGAAGCAAGACAAACAAATTGAAGCAGAAGAAATACTCATTACAGTTAGGGGTGTACATAGGTTGGTTTGGTTTGATTTTTCATTAAAAAAATAATCTAAACCAATTATGTCGGTTTATTAAATCTAAAAACCAAATCAAACCACATAAAGTCGGATTTTTCGGTTTCGGCTTTAGTTGGTTTTTTCGGTTTTTTACAACTATAAGGTGTTTGAAAGAGATTAAATATATTTTCACTTACATGTGTGATAAGCTAGACTTAAAAAATGTTAAATGAATAGAAATCTTCGAAAAGATGATAAAATTCACATGAGTACAAAATATTTTTTTTGCAATATCAACGTTTAGTATGTTAAATTAATAAGATTAGAGGCTACCAAACTGAATACAAAACGAAATATTTACAAAGTAAATTGTTAACTTCGAATTTGAAAAACTATAACAATATTATTGTAACTTCTGATCTTAATACAAAATAAAATATTTATAAAATTTTACAAGCCCAAATTTGAAATAATATATATAAACATTGAAAACGATAAACTAACTAAAAATATATTAACAAAGTAGATTATAAATAATATTTTTTTATCTATAAATAAAATAAAATAATATATTTATATTATGTCGGTTTGGTTTGGGTTCGGTTTGACTTTTTTTCTTTGAATACCAAACCAAACCAAGAGTAGTCGGTTTTTTTTTCCAACGCCAAACCAACCAAACCAAACCACAAATCATTTTTTTTTTTCGATTTGACTTTACGGTTTGACTTGTACACCCCCTAATTACAGTATATCCACTCTTTAAAGTTAATTGAGTTTATCTATTTAAGTTGTGACCATTAGAATTTAGGCTTTAGTAATACTTTTTTTTTAAAAAAAAAAAGTTTGATCCAAGGTCACTTCGTGTAAAAACACAAAATTGACCTCTCAAATAACAAATTGAGGTAACTAAGTTTTTTTTCCCGATTATTCGATGCTTAAAATTTATTGATTTGATTAATTCGAAATCGCCTTACATATGGAAGTCTATTATAGGAGCGATTCCTTCAAAAGAAAACTTCATTTTCAAAGTTTGAACCCAAATTTTTGAATTCTAAGTGAAAAACATCATTTAGTTTTCACTCGAGCACCAAGTGATATTATACTCTTTTTTCAATAATATCAATAATCAAAGCTAAGAAAATACTAATTAAATCGAAGAACAAGCTAATAAGAAAGTAATAAAAATAATACTGATAAAATAATTGTATAATACATAACTATCTACTTACAACCTCTAAATCTTTCTTATCTAAATATTTCAAAATTCTAACTAAAAGAATACGTGGGTGACAATGCATTTTTAAAACTTATGACTTATATATAGCGTAGTTCGAATGGAAAACTTTGTCTTTTTCCTATCCATTTTGTGGTTATTTTATGTGATAGGAATTAAACATAAAAAATAAAAAATGCACATGGTTTCAGTTATATTCATGACTCAATATACATAAAATTGGTATTCCAATTGTTGGATATAGTTCATAGTACGTAAGGCGGGGAATTTTATTTAACAAGAGATAAGGTTTGGCTTCGAAAAATGAGGCGTAAGTTTGTAAGTATGCGTAAATTTTTAATTGATAATATAGTAAAATAGTTATATAAAAGAAGATCATAAAAAAAAAATTAATAGTTTAAATATTAAATACATAATTAAAGAAACTTATAGAAAATAATAATTTAACATGATTTTACATATATAAATAATGTAATTATATAAAAGCCATTATGAGATACAAATCAACTCTAACATTTTAACTTTTAAATAATACTTAAAAAGAATTACAATTTCATAAAATAAATTATTATCATATTATGCAATTAATTATGTCACTAAAAGAAGATAATCAATAAACTATATTAATTAGTACTTAAATCATTACTCCTTGATCAATAAAAAATAAAATTACTTTCAAATAGAAAAATAATAAAATATGATAATTTTGAGATATAAGACAAAAACATAAAGACGAACAATAAGTGAAGATGCAGAATTCAACTATTTATTTTTAAAAAGAATATTAAATAGTATTCAGCCTCACAGTATTTAGCAATGTAAAAAGTTACATAGCAATGGCGCAGCGGAAATAGATTAGATCGACATACCTCCAGCCATTGTTAGCGTATAGTCGGAGTCAGAGTCGTTTGTTTTCCAATCCGGTAATTCTTCTCTTCTTCAAAGACCTTCTAAGCACTTAAAATCTCACTCTTAGATGGTATGGAGTTTAAAGAAGTAATGCGCTTAGGAACCTTTGAACGAAATGACATATTTATAACCGTGTTTCCATCAAGAACGGTTTCTAAGAGTATGTGAAGTTTTACAACATGGGATAATGTGTAGTTACCAACCATCAGATTAGTGGGATAATGGGTAATTACCAACCACTAGAGTAGTAGGATAGTGGGTCCATGTAGGGGGATAATGAGTTCATGTAATACGGATCATTTCAACATTAACAAAATGCTAACATTCTCCCACTTGGTCCGTATATTCTAATCCCATTAATGAAATATAATACATGAATCATGGCGATAGTTTCTCTAGGAGCGAGTAGTATCTTCCATGTATCACAATGCACTATATCTCTATGCCCATATAACTAATGAATAAACTAAATATTTATTCTAGGTCCATACTTTAGCGATATTTCTGAAAATAAAACTGAATGTGCACACAGTTAACGAGAAATATCATATAAAATAGAGTTTCATAAACATTCATTGTTACAACGAAATTTTTACATAGTGGGACTGAGTCCCATTGTGACTACATGATCTTTCTATCTTTCTATGTTGCCTGATGAGTCATTTTTAGTCTTAAAGACCCATTTACATCCAATGGTTTTAACACCATTAGGCAACTCGACAAGGTCCCAAACCTCGTTACTTTTCTAGAATTCATCTCTTCTTTCATGACATTGTACCACAATTCAGAATCTTTACAATTCATGGCTTGTGAAAAAGACTCAGGATTATTTTCAACTCAAATGTCAGATTCTTGCAAATATACAACAAAGTCACTAGGAATTGCTGATCTTCTTTCTCTAGTAGATCTTCTCAATGTTGCACTAACATTTTCCTGTGGATTATGTTGTTCAAATGGTTGCTCAATAATTTCAGGAATTACTTGAACAACTTGATCTATGGGCACGTTTTCAGCAGCTTGTGGAATCTCATTGATTAGTTGCTCAACACCCAATTGTACTTGAGGGATATTATGTACAACAATCAATCTTTGACTTGAAGTGGAAGGTCGATCTCTTACATAAATTGTATTCTGAAATTGATCACTCCCACTAATTAAGTCATTCTCAAGAAATTTTGCATTTATTGATTCCACAATCCTAGTATTGTTAGATGGACAGTAGAATTTGTATCCTTTAGACCTTTCGAAATATCCAATTAAATATCCACTAATGGTCCTAGAATCCAGTTTCTTTTCTTGTGGGTTGTAAATTCTAACTTCAGACGGGCATTCCCATACACGTATATGTGTCAAACTAGGTTTCCAACCTTTAAATAACTCAAAAGGTGTCTTTGGAACAGCCTTGGTTGGAACTCGATTTAATATATACGCTGTTGTCTTAAGAGATTCAATCCACAAGGACTTAGGTAGCTTAGAGCTACTTAACATACTACGCATCATGTCCAATAATGTTCGGTTTCTTCTTTCTACTACAGTATTCTGATCTGGAGAACCAGGCATAGTATATTGGGCAACAATCCCATTTTGTTGAAGAAACTTCGCAAACGGACCTTGTGCTTGTCCATCTTCAGTATATCTACCGTAATACTCACCACCTCTATCAGTTCTCACAATCTTAATTAGTTTTTCACATTGTTTCTCTACTTCAACCTTGAAAACTTTAAAGGCTTCTAATTGTTCGCTCTTATTATGAAACATGTAAAGATACATATATCGTGAGTAATCATCTATAAAAGTGATAAAGTATTTCTGATCATATGTGTCCATGTCTAGACAACATATATCTGAATGTATGATTTCTAATACGGTTGAACTCCTCTTGGCACCTTTCTTTGACTTGTTGGTCTGCTTGCCTTTAATGCAGTTCATACAAGTATCAAAATCAGTAAAATTTAAAGTACTAAGTACTCCATCATTTACTAATCTCTTAATTCAATCGATGGAGATATGTCCCAATCTCCGATGCCATAAGATAGAGGAATCTTCATTCATAACACATCGTTTAGTGCCAGCTTGTACATGCATAACATTATGAGCGGAATCATTTGTAAATTAAGAGAGAAAAGACCATCAGACAATGTACCATATCCAACAAGTTTAGATTTATAAAATAGTTTGGAATAACCTTCTAAAAAGTAGGAATATCCCAAAGGTACAAGTCTTGATACTGAAATTAAATTCCTAGAAAAATTAGGAACATAAAAGGTCTTTTCTAACTCTAAAATAAAACCACTACTAAGAACTAAATTGCATGTCTCCATAGCTTCCACATGCGACTACATCTTGTTTCCAGAATAGATGCTTCGCTCAGCTCCCACTGGCTTCCGCAGGTTTTTTAAATCCTGCAAGGAATTCGTAATATGGATTGTAGAAGCAGAATCAATCCACCAAGTGTTATGATTAACATCCATCATATTAGCTTCATAACAAACAAGAGAGATAAAATTACCTTTCTTAACAAGCCATTATTGAAACTTGACACAATCCTACCTTATGTGCCCCTTCTTTCTACAGAAGCGACACTTGGATTCTTTCTTGATGTCAGTTTCAAGTGGTGTCTTTCCTTTAGACCTCTTGTTGGCTTGATTGGTCTTCTTTTCTTGAGTAGTCATGAATGCACTTTCTCCCGTTTTCATCAGCAGTCGACCTTCCTCTTGAACACACATGGCCGTGAGTTCATTAATAGACCATTTATCTTTATGTGTGTTATAAGAGATCTTAAAGGGATCATACTGTGTAGGTAGAGTATTCAAGATATAGTGCACAAGAAAAGTTTCAGACATCTCGACCTCAAGAATCTTTAGTTGAGCCGCTAAGTCTCGCATTTTCATAATGTGCTCACGCACACCTCTCACATTGGTGAGCCTCATTGATGAGAATTTCATAATTAAGGTGCTGGCAAGTGCCTTATCTGAAGTCTCAAACTGTTCATCAATAGCCTTCAGTAATGCCTTGACATTGTTATATTGTTCGACAGAACCACGAATACCAGTAGAGATTTTGGTCTTAATGAACATAACACTCAAACGGTTAGAGCGTTCCCATTGTTCATGAAGGACAATCTCATCTTGAGTGCTGATTTCATTAATAGGTGGCTCGTCTTTCCTGATAGCATAATCAATATCCATACACCCTAAGTGAAGAAGAATTCTCTCCTTCCAAATCTTATAGTTCTCACCATTCAGTTCGAGAATATCACATATATCAGAGAAATTTGCAGGTTGCATAACTGCAAAAATATACATACATACTTAACACAAATTTGAGGCAAATAAGATAAAATTGAATGTACTAACATAAAAATTGCATGTGGCTAAATTTTTAATTTAATTAAATTCATATTTATGATAAAATTGTCAATTTAATAGCATGATATTCTATCTTTATGACAAACTATTTAATTCTCATTCATAATTTTTGTGGGTAATTATGAAAAGTATTTAATATTTCATCTTAATTAATTATTCAACTCAATAATAAAGAAATTAAATTATCATATCATGCATAATTAATCACAATTCTAATGTCTAAAAATTTCTTTGTGTGATCCTTAACTTTAAAATTTTATTTAATTAAAGTTGTTATGGCTAAACTTTAATCAAATAAATTCTAGATACTAGTATGTGTATTAGCTTATTATTTGAGTTATAGTAAATATTTAAAAATCAAAATTTTAAAAAAAGAAGATATTTTTCAACACTTTAAGTTTTTATATTTACAAGAGTGAAATCTCCACTTGCATCCAAATTTACGTCTATCATGTAGTGTCGAATCTCTCAGACCTATAATAGAGTGGGGGGATATTTTTCTTGGGGAAATCAAATCAAATAATTTTATCTATAAAAATTTTGTACATTAAAATAAAAAATAAAAAAAATTAAGTGATATATATTTATTTAATTTGTTATATATATGAATATTCAAGATTTAGAGAAGATGAGTGTATTATAACAAGGAGATGAATTTATGATCTAAATTTAACTAATTCTATCTTTTAGACTATTATCATTATGCCATTACATGTTCATTATATTGAGGAAAATGACATAAATTTATAGCCAAAACAAAATTTAAAAGAATGTAGCACAATTTGAAATAAAAAGACATTCTAATTAATATTCCTTATGTCCAAACTATTTTATAATCAAAAGTAATTTAATTTTACTATTTCTCTTTTATTTTTATTTTAAAACTTATAGTCATATAAATGTTTAAGGTTTTGTTTTACATCATAAATCTCAAAAAAAAAATCTTTTTTCTTAACTTTTGTGTATATAATTAAATGGTATTGTACAAATTAGGACTGCAAGAATAATAATAAAGTGATATATGTTTGTAATAATGACACACCAGATATCGATTATTTGATTTTATATTAATATAATTGGATTTAAAATTTAGAGAAGATGAGTGAATTATTATGAAAGAGGTGGATCCAATATATAATTTTGACCGGCTCAAATCTTTAGGTTTTTTACTATTAAATTTATTATATTTTAAAAATAATGAATTATTATACTTTCATATATTTGCTTGCAAAAAAGATTGGTATAATTCATAATTATGGCAGTTGAATTACGATCTTCTATTTATAGCAAAACATTTAGCAACTAACTATTCAAATTTTATAAATTAAAACTATTTTAAATTTAGAAATTTTGTCAGCCTGCCTTTTTAAAAATAAAATAAAAACACTAATCAGTATATATAGAATATTGATCATTATTTTTTAAAAAAAATATCATAACATGGCTTGCTCAAGCAGTATACAATTAAATGGAAATCACTCAAACACATGACATTTTGGAAATTGTTTTTTTTTTTTTAATTCAAAATATTGGAAATTGTTATTACTATTCAAAATAACACTATTCTACTACCATATACATAAAGAATATGAGAAATTTTGTAGATTGATTTGCATGAAGATTGTAATAAAAGATTACTTAATGCATTCCAATCATGGTTAAAAAATTTATTTTATTTTATTTCGTTTCACCATTTTTTTTTTTAAAAATAATATGTATCACCCATTCATCTCTTTCGGTTAGGAGACAAGTATTTCATGGGATACTGATGAAAAGGAGTGGACTTTCAATATTTTCAAAGTTTAGTTTCAATAATTCAGTAATTGAAAGTAATAATTAATTAAAAGTAGATATCTAATACTGATCTTTCAGAGTTTGATACGATATAATAAATCTTAATTTGGTTTGATAATTTATGTCCACCTCAAATTGTTTCGTAGAAAGAAATTGGATTTAATTTCTATACTATCACGATAAACCGTAAATAGGTAAAATTATTGGACTTCAACTACTAATAATATTGAGTGATCAAAAAGTTAAGGTAGAAACGTAAAGATAGCTAATTTTATGAATTATGATAGCAAGTTGCTAGTACTTGGTATAGTTGCCATTGCATGATTAATTATCGAGGGGCACGTCAAGAAGTCTGAATATAAATTCGATCGAACTCATTAATTTTTACTGATCAATCGTTATTCTAAAATTCCAGCTCTACTTCTTATATTATCATATCAAAATATCCTAAGCAACTTGTTCAAAATCGAGCAACATGATTAAAAGCAACAAGAATTTAATGAACCTTTTCATTCGTTAGGTGCATTGATCCTCCATTCCAACAATACTACTCCTTCCGTCCAACAATAACTGTCCACTATATTATTTTGAGATGCCTAACAATATTTGTCCATTTTATGAAACCAATGAATAATCTTACACTTAATTTCTAATTTGTCCTTATCATTAATTATAGTCATTCCTCTATTATATGTTCAAGAATACTAGGGAAAAACTTGGGAAATGACGTTTGGTCATATAACTTGGCAAATATATTTGTCAAGTATCCCAAGCTCTCAAATACTAGAAAAAAAACTAGTATTTGAACCAAATTCTAATATTTGGGAATTTTAAAAAATTCAAAAATTACCCTAAACTTTTATATTTTATAAAAAATACTCATTATCGATTAATTCCAACTAATATTTGTTACTACCTCCTCCGAAAAAGTTTGAGTTCTAATTTGAGTGATAAAATTGAGAAAAAAGAACAATTTGTGTTTAATGGATTATAATTATAATTGAATTAGTGGCAAGTTTGAGCATGCGATTAATGTATTGTCTTGCCTATATTGTTATTTTGTTATTGTTGATTGTTATCAATTCTATTATAAGGTTATTTTTTAACGGAACATATTCATTATAAAATGATAATATAAAATTATGGGTATTTTTAATAATTTTTAAAACTTATGGATATAAATCATATTTTTTGAAATAGTCAAATATTTTGGAAAAACTTGGGGCCAAACACAGGATGTAATTCCACCAAAAACTTGACCCAAATATTATTTGCTAAAAATATTTAAAAACTTGGGGTCAAACTAGCTAAAATATTATAACCACACAAATAAAGAATCTCAAGGTTCTATTCTTCAAGCTTTTGCCATAAATTTAAGCAAATATCATTAAAACCTTCATTATTTCATTTCTCACGTGCCAATTCAGCTAAAAATCTATAATTTTAACTTTATGAAGTCTGAATTTTATAAAGACGATTTTGAGTGTTAATATATTTTTAATAAAATAAATTAATATAAATATACTATTTGAATAAAAATTACTGAATTCGATCGAACCCGCACCTAATGCCAAAAAATTGGTCTCTTCTTCATCACTTGCAACTCACATGTATACTTGAACAAAATTTCCTTCCATTTTTTTTTTCTTCATCAACATAGTAAAAAAGATAATAACTATAACTAAATTGCCAAAAAGTTAAAAAAGAAAAGAAAAAGAGAGCATTAATTACATGCCCTGCCATTGTGACTTTCCTTCTCAATAAGTACCCCTTCACCTTCCTCCCGCTCTTCATTCACCTCCAAAAACTTGTTTTCCATTTCTCTCTCTACTTTCTCTCTCTCTCTCTCTTCACACTGAGCAGTAAGCGAGCGAGTTTGAGAAAAATGGCTGTTACTATGATGCTCTGCATTACTACTACTGCTCTTCTCTGTTTTTTCACAGCCGTTAATGCCAGAATCCCCGGCGTTTACACCGGAGGACCATGGCAAAGCGCCCACGCTACCTTCTACGGTGGTTCTGACGCATCTGGAACTATGGGTATTTACTCAAAGCCATATTTGTGTGACATATCTCGTTTTTCTCTAAGTTGCTGAGCTCGAATCAAGTAGCTTTTACTCAAATGACATCTTTGTGTTAAGAAATTCGTTAAAATTAGGTAGATTTAGAACCCCGGTTATAACTACTTTGGGGTTGTTTTGCCATGAAAATAGTGCATTTTCAAAAAGTATCTTATGGTATTTATAGTGAAAAATGACTTAATGGAGTTGTTTTTGAATTGTTGTGAATAATTTAGAGTGAAATACAAACTTTTCTTCGAGTTGTATTTCGAAATTATCCAAAATGTAATGGCCAAATTGTTGTTGTTAGATTCAAAACTCATAAAATTGAAATTCTGGCACCGCGAATCACCCATTTGTTTTTTGTTTGAAATTGAAGGTGGAGCTTGTGGATATGGCAATCTATACAGCCAAGGTTACGGAGTGAACAATGCAGCGTTAAGCACAGTGCTATTCAACAATGGACTAAGTTGCGGAGCCTGTTTTGAGTTAAAGTGTGATAACGATGGTAAATGGTGTCTTCCTGGAAATCCATCCATTTTCGTGACGGCAACAAATTTTTGCCCGCCGAACTTCGCTTTACCGAACGATGACGGCGGGTGGTGCAATCCTCCTCGTCCTCATTTCGATCTCGCCATGCCTATGTTCCTCAAAATCGGACTGTATCGTGCCGGAATTGTCCCCGTCACTTACCGCCGGTTGGTTTTCCGATTCCCATTTCCATTTTTGCTGGCCGTTTATATTTTTGTGAAGTTTCGCCTAACTGTTTTTTTCTGGTTTGCATCAATATGTGTTGTGGTCCTTTTTGCACCTACTCTAAAAAATATAAACATTGGGGGTATTTTTGACATTTTGAAAAACCGTGTATGGGAAAAGATTTGATATGCGGAGAAAATCTGTCAATTAATTAGATTTCGTTTTGTGGGCAGAAAATTACAACTGTTTTTCCCAAATTTGGACCATACTGTAATTTAATGCTAATTTATTTATCGGATTTTGACTTGATTATCACAAGATATTTTATATATCAAATATCCTTTGATCTAGAAAATTAAAAATTAAATTAATTTTAAATATAAAAATATATATGCTACAAAATTATTAATAAGAAAACACTATGATTGAATGAATCGCTGATTTTTGGAGTTTGTGTGTGCTTAGTTTCTTGTTAAGATTAATATGAAAAGTTTTAGTTAAATTATTTTTATTTTTTAAAATAATAATAATAATAATAATAAATAAATTGCAAAAACATGGTTTCCATTTGGGGCACCGACAAAAATTATAGGTTTGCAATAACTTGCCACCATATCTCTTTACATGTTTAGGGGAGTTTTATAATTATTTGAATTAAGGGTTGGTCCCCATTTTTTCTCGTATTTAAAATAAGTCTCGTTTTAACTCATTTTATTTTTATTAAAGAAAATAATAAAATATAAAACATAAAATTGGAAATAGTATGACGCGTTTTGGTACCATGTGTAGAAGGGAATGTTAAAGTTGCAATTTTGAGGTGACTTTGAGGGTAACAAGGGAAATGTAAATTGGGATTTGTTCCTTTTGCTTCGAATTCAGTAATTCGAAACATGGCTCACATTATCCCACGCCCTTGTTGGCCCCCACCATCCATGCACCGGATCCGAATCATATTTGATATTTACTAGCTCGATTAAATTAATATGATTTACGGAAACTATTTGCTTGCAGAGTACCATGCAGAAAACAAGGAGGGATTCGATTCACAATAAACGGCTTCCGTTACTTCAATTTGTTATTGGTAACAAACGTTGCGGGTGCAGGGGACATACAGAAGGTCTTAATTAAAGGAACAAACACACAATGGATAGCAATGAGTCGTAACTGGGGGCAAAATTGGCAAACTAATTCACCTCTGGTGGGTCAAGCCCTTTCTATTCGGGTTAAAGCTAGTGATCATCGTAGTGTCACTACCATCAACGTGGCACCATCTAATTGGCAGTTTGGACAAACTTTTGAAGGCAAGAATTTCAAGGTTTAGATCCATAACCCATTTCCACTGACCCGACCCGACCCGAAAACAGAATTACTTATTACTTACAAGCTGCTATATACCACAAACAAGATTTTTCATGGACTATAGTTGTTTCTCTTTTTTACTGAGAATTTATTGAAGTCCAAGGGGAATTAGTATCTTTTATTTATTTTTTTACTTTTATTATCAACTTTATGGGGGATTTTTATTTTTTAATTTTATATATTTGGTGTTATGAAGTGGGCTGAAGAGGTTGCAAAAGGCACCCAAAAAAGATTAGGGAAAAAGCATGTAGCCCGCAGCTCTATTGGTATTGAGTAGTGAGTGATGTTGTATTTTCCTATGAATGAATACCAAAAGATATATATATACTTTTTATGTTTTTATTATAATATTTTGGCTTTTGCTTTTTCTAGCTCAGTTCATTTTTTATATGCTCTATTACTTATCAATGTGTGAACTTAACGCATCTCTCACATTCAAGATTGAATATTTTTAATATATGATGAATGGGACATTGGATAATTCATAAATTGTGATGTGTCTAATTTTGATGTGATGATTAAAAATAAATTTAAATCTAACTTTAATTTATAAATTAAAAATAATGAAGCGAGAATTGTCCAGAAATCAAATACTTCATCACCCACCTATGTAGAACTCAATAGTTTTTTTTTTTTTTTGATATATACTCCATTTGTTTCATTTTATCAATATATTGAAAATAGATTATTATTATTATTTTACTTGCTTATTTTAGTAATTTAAGAGATTTTATTTTCAATACTATCTTTATCATTGAATAAACACATTATTAATATTTTCATCGTTTTATTTTGACTTTACATGAAATTCAAGATAGTAAATAAAAGTTGTAAAATTACATAAATTTCATAGTGTTAAAAGCTAATTACATCATATTCTTATCCTTTCCAAAATTACAAAAAATCCCTTAAAATTATAGGATCTCGGATAATCAGGACTTGTGGATACATAGCCCACGGATGTATCCGAGAAAGGATAGGGATTTAGGTAATTTTTTCCATTTTACATTTTATGAGCTTAAACATGTCACGTGAAAAATTGAAAACAAAAATTATCAAACAAGAAAAGTGCTTTTTGAAATGGACTAAAAATAAATTGAAATAGAGGAAGTAGTAGTTAAGTTTAAAATTTTAAATCATAATTAATTGAAATAGTGTCACGTCGATATGAATCAAGTAAAATGAAACAAAAAAGTATTTAGTGTTTGGGACAACATATGAAATTGCTACTTCATTAAGCCAGAAGTTTCGGGATCGAGCTCCATGAATGAATTTTTTTTTGATCGGGAGCTCTTTCCTCCAAATGAAGTCCTACGCGGTACGATCCCGGATTAGTCTAGCTCAATTGAATACCCGACCCCAAATAAAATACCAAAAAAATTTAGTGTTTGGGGCAAAAGTATGAATCTTATTTAATAACTTATAAACTACATTAGCCTATGTTGATATGATTCAATTTACTCAAAACTAAGTAAGAGATAATGTGTCTGATTACTAAAAAAATCATTTTTTTCCCCACAAATATGGCAAAATATTTGACAGTAATGCAAAAAAGTTTAAAATAAAATGAAGAGCATTATTGCTTTTTTCACTGAAAATTTAATATTTGGTCAAAGACATAAAAGTGATACAATGAATAAGTAACCATCTTTTTACCAAAACTGAATATTTTTTTGAATTTTTAAAAAACTTTTAAAGCAATAATAATTGAACAATGAATATAAATTAAGTACTAAAATTAATGAGAGTGGGGGGATGTTCTGAATTATGTAGGACTTTTGTTGTACTGTTCAGCTCTGTCTTTTTGCTGTGTTTAATTAATTTGATTATGACTTTCCTCCGAAGTTAGGTAGATTTAAGGGTTCGTTCGATGAAAAATTACTTTTTTTAAATATAAATAATAAATGTTTTAATTTTTTTATGTATTAACTTTTTTATATTTTAAGATCTCTTGATAAAAATATTGGTGCTGACTTTACCTATTTCACGCAGCCATTTTAAGCATGACTTAAATACTGATATTAATGTTTTTCTATCATTATTTTTGGTATATATTGACTGATAATACTTATATGATGACTCTCTTATTTTGTTTAATAATTCAGCATTTCTATTTTATTTCTTAACATAGTTTTTGTCTTAAATTATTTATCGTAATTTTTTTAATTAGTTATTTTATTTTAAAATTTTAAAAAAAAAAAATTATTTGTTTTTCATTTTACCCTTCATAGTAATTGTTCGTGAAGACTAAAAATACTTTAATAATGTAAATAAAGAAATATTTACTCTTAATACATAAATAAGGATAAAATAGTCAAAACCTACTCCTAATTAATATTTTTAAAGGAGCATGTTGAAAAGAAACGTGACAAATAATTTGAGATGAATAAAATACCAATAACCATCACCAAGCACTACTAATTACCACCGTCAATCACTAGCTTTTAGAGCATGATTAATTTTTTTTAAAAATAAAAATAAATCATAAACACTCTAAATTAATATTTTCTATAAGATTTTGCAAATATAATATTTTTCAAGCAGTAATATATTTACATTAGATAGCCTACATATGCATTAATGTTTTTCGAGCCTATCATGGTCTAACTAGAACTTACGTTCAAAATTTTATATTATGAGCTTAGCTTAATTTTATAAGGACTTTATTGATAATTAATACAACAATTACATCTTCTTTTTATAAAGTCTTAGCACATAGTCTTCTCATGAGGCACAAAGCAAAAACTCTACATGATTGATGGTTCATCCAATAAAAGTCAAGATCACAATTAGTAAACTTGGAATTTATCGGTAATTCCTAACTAATTGATCACTAAAATTCGATTAGCTAATTGAATTTTCATATAATTCATAATTAATCCATAGCTGAATGAGATTAGTATGAATTTTTTGTTGTTTAGCTGTAAAATTACGTCTGCCACTAATTCTTTGTTTCACTACTAAAAATCACTACTTGTCCACATAAAAATGTTCAGAGCCTATTTCCATCGATATTTTGATTGAATTGGTGAGAAAAGAAAAAATAGTAATATTTTCATATGAAAAAAATTAGGAAGTTCCATATTATATATTTCAGTAAGAATTTATTTTTTTCACCATGCATTTTCCCAATAATCTAATTTAATTGAATATGAGTGAAAAATCATGTTTTATAGAATAAATTCTCAATAATTCGCAACAGGAAAAAAAAAAACCTTTGTTTCTAATAGCATTTTGTTGTAGTAGATGAACCCACACATTACATTGAGTCTTGGACCCATTGTAGGGCTAAGTACTTGTGATTTCATTGAACTACAATCATACATTTAGTGAGAATAATTTTAGAGCCCATGTTCATAGTTTTTCCAACATGCATGTAGTACTAGTTTGTTTGTGATTAATCACATTCTAGAGGTGACCACATTCATTTCATGGACCACTTAAGAATCAGTACACTTATCTAGCTGTGCTTCCCTTTTTTTTGATGAGATTCTAATTATATGTGTCCGTCGTCTGGTATTTGTTTGGTTTGTCTAAAAAAGATTGATATATTTTTTTTATTTTAAACATCTCCATTTCTATTTTTATCTTAATTACATAGTCAACTTGTTAATTATAAATATAAAAAAATCACCACTCTACTTATTAAGATATCATACTTGATATTATGATATATATTAATGGTTATATATTATATATAGTAGAGATAGAGGTGAATGGACATGTTGATAGTAAAGTAAAGGGTAATTTTGATATTTAATTTTGTAAGCATAATTAATGGATCTTGATAAAATGTGAACTTATTCCATTTTTCTTATCTTTCAAGTTTGTCAATTAGAAATTGCACATATTCCCTAGAGTGAAAATGATCAACAATTAAAAAGAAATATAATCAACAAAATAATATCATAGGGTGAAAATGTAATTTCGGGGTAAGCAACATTCTCATAATTCTCACGTCACAAATTGATACCATTTTTATTTATTTATTGGGTTCCATTCCACACTATATAACATTCATATTGGCATTTTATTCCCAAGGATGATATTCTATTTAAACTTTTCATTGGAAGGATTAAAACACATGTTGCCACGGAAGGTGGTGGTGGTGATACGAAACCCCGTCCTTAATCAGGAGTCTCGGACTTGATCGTTGGGAATATAGTCATGTTACCACCTAGATCAAAATATTAGGAATCAAAGCAAGGAAAGTAGCATTGATGGAACGGCGGATCGCACCTTCAGCGAAGAAATAAGGTGATCATCTAGAAGTTTTTGAAATCCCAACAATATTTTCTATATAAAAAGAATCCGCCAAAGGTGGTTCTATATAGCTCTTACGCTTTTACAACTCGTACTATTTTATTTGAAAGTGAAATCGTTTTTTTTTTTGGCATCATCCGGGATTATCAGTCCCGATTGGAAAGTCTTCCAACTGGACTTTCTGGGACAAATCATATTGTTAAGGCCCAAATTAAAGTAGATATCGACATCGGATGGAAAAAGAAAAAGAGAAAAAGAAACACAAAATGTTTAGACATAACCAAACTTATCTAAGGGTAAGCACCTAATTTGATATGAGAAATCACTTAGGAGACTCAAAGTCGCTTTTAGAGACCTAATTTGATAGGAAAGATCACTTAGGAGACTCAAAGTAGCTTTTTAGATATTAAAATGATAAAGTCGCAAAAAATCTTGAAATTCAGTACAAATATTCATTGAATTTATCGTGAAAAGCTAATCTTTTTGCATTGCAAACCAATATAAGATATTTTTTGTTCTAAAATAAAGTGGTAGGAGATAAAAAAAAATTTATTGCTATCCCATGGAGGGTGGCTAATATTCCATTTTTACATATAATTGGATGAACAAAAACAACACAAGATGTATAGACAAACAAAATATCATGGGTAAAATATTCCATTTTGACCTATATAGTATATGTTTGGAAGGATAAAAAACACAAAATTGTTTAGAATAAGATAAAAATAGGAAATATGAGGCTAGTAGAAATGCGTTCTATTGACACTTAGAATAGAAAGCATCAATGCCAATTCCTTTTGCCTAAGGTTCTAATAAGATCACATTGAAAAAGAATTGAAAAATATATCTAGGGTTTTAACTACTATTTTTGTTTTTTCTTTAAAGAATTAAAAAAAGTAGGGATAAGTCAAATAGGAATATATACCTTTATCTTTTTTAAGCTTTCGGTACGAGAAAGGAATGAATTAAAAATGAAATTACGTAGGATTCATTCAGTAGGTGATTAGAATTATACAAATATTAATTATGCGGGATAATAGTTATATCATTTTTTTACTTCCCATAAGCTAATGGTGTATACGTACTATTTCCTAATTAACTATCAAACATTGTATAACTTATATAGAAATTAATATATGAGTAAGTTGTTTTTTAATTAGCTACCAAACGACCGCTTAGGGTGTTTTTGGTATGAAGGAAAATGTTTTCCTGAAACAAATGAGACTCTTGTTTTTTTTTTCTAGTGTTTGGTTAGGTCGCAAAACAATATTATCACATGAACAATTATATATACTCAAGAGAAATATTATGGAGATGAGATGGGGAGGGGAGTGTGGGGGTTGGAGCATTGAGTGGGTGGACAGAAAGACAATAAACTTGAAACGTTACTTTTGATACTTTTTTTTACTACTTTTATCCAGGAAACCATTCTTCAAAAATTATTTTCCTCCGTGCCAAACACATCTTTATTTTTGTTTTCCACCTGATTTCCATCCACATTAGAGCCCAATTACCTTTAGATTCACGCGGGAAAGCCCCACATTAGGGATAAAGCGCTCCTTAACAAAGACAACTCCGATCCGTATCTTGAGAAACTCAAACCCGAAAACTCTAGTTAAGAATAAAGAAATACTTGTCACTCCACCTCAACTCTGGTCGGTAGCCAAACACATCCTTAAAATATACCTGACCACTTGACACTTGACAATTTCTCTATTGTTTTAAAAGTTATTTTAGTCAATCCTTTAACTAAAATATTGATAGCCAAATATATGCAATTCGAGATGAATTTATACCCTTTTAACTTTTTTGTAATACACATTTTTGGGAGGTCTTTAGGAATATATCTTTAAAACAAATGTTAGATCCAAAATTTACGATCAGAAATTTCAGAGTATCATTTGGCAATAAATTATGTCCGTTAGACCGTTATTTAGGAGATATTTTGTATATTATGTAATTTTTTAAAACTATCACTATTTCATTTTCGCGTAAATATAATGTTTTAGTTTGTTGTGTCACATATTTTTTCATGTTTAATTACTATATCGTATGCGTAAGAAGAGTATTGGAAGCGGAATATTAACATGTCATGCGGAAATTAATAACACAAACCTTAAAACAATAATAAATGACATAAACAAAAGAAAACATAATAAATTAACGTATTTTGGATACCTACATCTATATACGGGAGGAGATAAATAATTAACTAGTAACATATAAAAAAAAATTCGAAAGAATACCTTACAAAATTTAAGACAAGATTACACTTGTGTCTTACCAATTATATAATAATTAAACATGAATCTACAATCGTAAAAGATTACGTTACGAATATTGTAAAATAAAAATGAAATTCTCAATTTATAAAAGTTCAAAATAAATATGATTAATCAAAATATAAAAAGTTATATTTTTTCCATTTTTAAAAAAATTAATCATAATGAATAATTTATCCTTTTTTCATGACAAACATTTAAAATATGACATAATACATAAACATGCCTTATAAATAAGATTTGACTAGCATTTATGTCTTTTAATTTTGGGTGTGCACCAGTAGACACTTAAATCTGTGTAAAGTTTAACAAGTAGATTTTCTTACGTGGATACACATAGGACATCATGTAGGACGTGAATTGTCATGTAGTACGCTACATAGGACATATGTGTTTATTTGTTCAACTTTATACAATTTTAATTATATATATCCAAAATTGAAAAATATAAATATCAACTAAGTCAAGTTAAAATACACGTTTATGTATCGTGCGTTTAAATATATTTCCTCTTTTGTCATATGATTCTTTGATCAAAAGCAATTCCACAATTGACAATCCTAATTCCTACCACCCCAACTAAATATTTTCAAGAAAAAGGAGCATCTTTTCTTTCTTCTTTAACACTAATTTCTTTCTTTTTTCACTTTTAAAAAAAAAGATAATTTTGCCAAATTTAATGAAAGACAGCAAAGAATCAACCCACTAAATTCCATTTAAAAGATCAACAAAATGTTAGAAATGTGTTAATTTTAAAGACCACTTGATATGTAAGGGGATTTTCTTTAAAAAAATTATTAATTATCAATCTGTTTAAGTTTGAGTGAAATATTGATTCGTTTATTTATTAGCGTTGTTAGTTTCAATTCAATCCATTTCAGCTCATAAAAAATTGAATTGATATGTAATCTCATTGATCCATGATAAATCTTTAAAATACTTTTTTTTATTTTATAAGTTATATATAGTCGTAACATAAAAAGTTAGTTAGGTACTAAAAATTTATTTGTCCCGCATTTTAGCTCATTTCAATTCAAATAATTTTTAGACGGATTAATATTCCACCCGTTTTTCAATTCTTTTCATTTTTTTTACACAAATTCAACTCAATCCATCTATTTGACACCTCTACGCCTGTGCGGGAAATATGCATATGTATAGGATGATCTTTTCCAAGTATAAAATAGTTAACGGATCCATCCAGGCCCAAGCGTCACTTCTTTGGGTTTAGTTATAGAACGGCCCAAACTGTGTAATCGTCTAACTAAATAATAATTGACAAATATATATAGTATATTAATAATAATACTTTTTATAATAACTGTGAAATATTATCATATCAATAAAATAAATTTCAATAATCGAGTTTACTCTTGTTTTCGATAGCAAGAGTGAGTTTTCATGTAGGTGTTTAAGAATACGAAATGTATGTATTAGTTATGACGGAATCTATGATAATTATGATGGTGGTGCGGCGGAGGATGTGTGGAAATGAGGGAAAATAGGTTTTGTAGCGGTAAATGGTGGTATTTTCTATTTTTCTTCTTCTGTATATACTTGTAAATCACTATATAATAAAGTATATCATGTGTATATTTGGTCTATATTATGTATCATATTTCAATCGATTCGATACATCTTTGATATACCTATAGGCTATAGGTACCATATTAGATTTGAGTTTGATTTCTGATCAATGTATATTGAATATTTCCTTCATTATCATTATGTTGTTTCTAGCAAATACTACTATTTCTTTTTTTAATTTTAAATCTATCAAATCATCCTCGTTTTTATGATCTTTTGCGGGGGAAAATTGCTCTCTTCAATATAAAATAGGAGGGAGAATCAATAATGAATTCTTTTTCGATTCATTCCTGGCCTCATTCAAGAACTTTTATTTGATCCAATTCGTAGGCATCAATAGGAATGGTAAAATCGTTACGATACATCAAATCTGACTTGGTTATAATTATAAATAATGTGAATAGACCAACCATTTCTTGAATCTCTCTTCTTAATCAAAAATCATAGTTTAACATGTATTAATCCTTATTCCACCATGGAACAGATAAAATACATCAAAATTCGATTTTTATTCAAGAATAAAATTTTATTGAACTGTTCATATCCGGCTTATTCTTGAGAACCATATCACATCTCTAATATGATGAATTGAAACGATATTTTTATATTCAAATAAGTAATTATTTGAATGTATCAATCATTTGAGAAATCAACTCCAACATTATCTTTCTTTTTAGATGTGAATCAAATTATTACCAAACGCCAAAATTTGTCGTCATCACTCTTCATTAGGGATGGAGCTAGTAGACCGCATGCAGATTCGATCGAACTTAAAAAAAATTTGCTCAAATAATATATTTGTGTTGATAAATTCATTTAATATGCACAAATATTAACTTCATAACACAATGATTATTACTTAAAGACATCATTATAAAATTCAGAATCATAAAGTTAAAATTCTAGTTTTCTCAATCTTCATGGCACTATGGCACTATGCCACTATCCCACTTGCAAAGAAAAATTTACTATAATAATATAATTTTAATTTCTTATCATGATATAATATTTAGGGTCACTTCCAAAAGGAGCAAAATTGTTGACTCTTTCAAATAACTTTATAAATTGTTAGATAAATTTGACCAAATCAACGCTTTAAGTCAATGTAGTCGACTGACAAAAGATTTTAAGATCCCAAAAATATGGTGAATTAGGTTTCATACGGTGAAGGCAAGTTATAAAGGGTCGTTTCGTACGAGTTATGCAGATATTAATTATATTGATATTCATTATTTTATATTTTATCTTCTATTTTGTATATAATAATACACAAACATTACTCATAACTTATACATACTAAACAAAGAATGAGGTTTTAGATATATAATTGATAATTTCACCATAGTTTAGATGTATTTTTATGTCTGGATCTCTATTTTCTATCTTAGCGGATACACCTTTTATAAACCATTACCGTTAGTTATTCTTTAGGTGACTTGACCGTAAAAACATTCTTTTGCAATATCAGTGCATAGAAGTTAAACTAGCAACATATAACAAGTATTTACAGCAAAACTCTGCACTTCCAAGATAACAAAATTTTTACTTGCAATCCATTATACATCATCTCATGAATCCTCATTTCAACTGTTATCAGACAAAGTAAACATCAAAAAAAAAAAACTAAAAAAAAAACTATACATGTTGATTATATTGGTACACTTAAATATCCCATTTTGTGGGACTACACTGGATATGTTATTGTTGTTGTTGTTCGTGTACTTGCATGCCAGAAGTTCCTTAAAATTGGATGTTAACAACTAGCACGCCAAGAATGTGAATTCCCGTCTTTTTAGATAGAGCGAAGGGAAGCTGAAGGTCTGGGATAATTGGCTACACGCGGAGTCTCTTCTGAATTGCTTCTGAATGACTTGTTGAGCTCGCCACTTGATTGACTGCTAAGCCGATTCAACTGTTGATCCTTGTTTCTATCATTTTTCACGCGATCCTTGGACTCCTGAAGCTGCTCTAGAGCTGTTACTACCTCATCCATTGTTGGTCTTGACTTGGGGTCCATGGCTAGGCATTGAAGTGCAACGTTGGCTACCTTAAGGGCACGAGTGAGTGAGTATTGTCCTTCAAGACGGGAATCTAGAACACGAAAAACTCTACGTTTGCTGGTCAAGTAAGGTCTTGAGCACTCAACAAGATTGTGTTCCCCTGTTGGTCGATTCTTGTCTATTGCTTTCTTACCAGATAGAATTTCCAAGAGAACAACTCCGAAGCTGTATACATCACTCTTGGCAGTAAGATGACCTTACGAATAAGAGAAACATATTGAGATCAGAAACTAGATGTGCCATTTTATTGTGATGAGTAGTGATACAGTTACAGTCAGAGGCGGAGCTAGATCATTAGCTGCTACTTCTCACGAACAAAGTTTCAAAAAGTATGCCTCTTTCCTTTTTTGGCAACTCTATAATTCTAATTTCTAACTTTCCACACAACATGTTTAGGACCACAAGATTAAAGGGCATTTTAGTACATTTTACATATCTTTAGTTTAAGACCACAAGATTCAAAATTCTTCTTTACTTTTTCAAGTTCCGTGTCAAGTCAAAACCAGACAAACAAAACCAGAGGGAGTTCGCGAAATTAATCCTATGCACCAAAAAGGAGCTATACAAATAATGTCATCAGATGGAAAAAGATAAAGCGGAACTAGTTGGCATGAATGACAAACCTGTGGATAGATACTCTGGAGCAGCATATCCATAAGTTCCCATAACCCTTGTCGATACATGGCTTTTGTCACCAGTTGGGCCATCCCTGGCCAAACCAAAATCAGAAAGCTTGGCGTTGTAATTCTGTAGACGTGAAGCATAAAAATGAGTGCACCAAACTAGCATCGACAAACAGCAGAAGCATTAACATGCTCGTGTTCAAAGAGAGAACGAAAGAGAGCTAAGTGACCGTTCAACATGAGATATACTTACTGAATCAAGCAAGATATTAGCAGTCTTGAAGTCTCTGTATATAACACTTGTTTCAGCATTGTGAAGAAATGCAAGGCCCCTTGCAGCACCAAGGGCAACTTTCATACGGAGACTCCAAGAAAGAGGTTCAAAGTATGAACCTCCTGATTCAAGGAAAACACCATGTTACATAGGATCTAACAAGCCAGTAAGATGACACATAATAACCAAACGACTTGTAGCGTACGAGAGAGACTTAGAGCTTACTCCTGAATAAATGATTCTCCATGCTACCCTTAGGCATGAACTCGTAGACTAGAAGCCTGTGATCATCCTCTAAGCAATAACCAAGCAATCTTACAAGATTCGGATGACGTAGTTGACCAAGATAATTTATCTCAGCCTGCAATTTCGTAAGTTCAAGAACATAAATACATTGATCTACCCTGCTTTCACAATTTAGCTCGCATTCATTAGAAAGTTATAAGTTCATCCTGTGAACTAGATGAGAATTAAGTAATCCTACTCATAACAACTTTATGACCATATTATTTACCCCAATTTTACTATTAAGAACAATGCAAAATCGGTAATAAATACGTATGATTTTAACAACGAAGTATGCAGATTGCCAACGTGATCTAAGAAATCAATTCTTAGACCGTGTTGTAAATCCAAGAGGAAAAACTTCTCTCACCAGCCATTCACGGTGCCCTTGCAAACCTTCTTGGTTTAACTTCTTCACAGCTATCACAATGCCAGCGCCAGGCTTTGATGCTAAAAGAGTTTGTTCATCAACCCACCCCTTGAAAACCGAACCAAAACCTCCTTCTCCTAGCACACTGTCAGGACGGAAGTTTCTAGTGGATGCTCGGAGTTCATTGAAAGTAAAACTCCTCAAGTTGGACGACTGCAAGATCTCGCCCTCACTCCGGGGAGTTGGGGGTACAGAGCCTGATGACACTTTGCTATTCGAATTACTAGTCTCAGTACCATTTCCACTGACATTTCTAGAACCAACCCCTGAAAGAATCCATCTACATGTTGTAGTCAAATGACACTAAGAACAAGAAATGAATGCACATCCGAAAGCCAATATTACTACCATTACAACCCACAAATTTCCATATACATAAAAGAAACTCTGGAGTCTTGACAACAACATTTAGGGATTGGACAGTACCTAGTAGTTTTGACTCAAATCCTGTATTTAAGTTTTAAAATCCACTAAATATGTATAAATGATTTATCAGGAGCGTCTTTTCTAGAATCCAGAACCCATAAACTCAAAATTCTAGCTCCGCCTCAGATAACATTAGTTGTGTAATTGGAAGCACAATGCTTTAAACAGTCTCTGCAGTTAGCAAAACACCATTCGTCACGAGGCAAAATCCAAAATCAATTGGCATTTCAAATTCTCTTCCTTGTTCTCTGCCATTTCATTATTGATTAATTATTTATTTATTTCTCCCAAGCTCCTCTGCAACTTTAACAGGAATATGGTAAACAAAGTGCAGTCTGGTGCACTAAAAGCTCCTGCAATGCGGAATCCAGGAAAGAACAGAACCACAAGGGTCTATTATAAGCATCCTTAACCTGCATTTCTGTAAGACAACTGTTTCCACGGCTTGAACCCGTACCACTTACACCACAGCAAAATAATACTAATGCCAAAACAAAATAAGATCCATAATTCAGTCTTTCTGGTCCCCCACCCCCACCAACCCCAAGCACAGGAAAACACAGACTGGTACAAAATCAAATTGTAAAAGAAAGATAGTTAAATGAAAATATACCTGTTACAGTAAAAATTGTAGCTTCAGCCTTGATTTCATTGCTCAGACAAATCCCCATCACAACAAAAACCTCAAAAAGATTCCAACTTTACAAACCCCACAAGCCAAAAATACAACTAACAACCAATTTCAAGAATTCATTTGCAATATGCATAAGAAAACATCAAACACAAAACCCCACAAGGTCAGTGAACCTAGATCTAGTATGAACCCAAAAAAGAAAAACTCCCTCTTTAACTATTTCTCCAAAAAGTAGAGGGAAAGCCAATGGAAGTTGAAAAATGAACTTGGGTTGTAATCATTTTTGAACCAAAATTAAGTAAAGAAAGTTACAGGTAAAAGGAGAGAAGAAATGGGGATTTTTTAAATATTTTTTTTCTTGATTGTGTATTGGTTTTCCTAGAAGAAGCCTTTTTTGGACTTTTCAGCTGAAGCCATAAGAAGGTTGACTTAGTCTTCTTGTAGTAGGACCAAGAAACTCATCAAATTCAAACATATGGGAAATTTTTTCAGTAAAGTTGCTTTATTAGTTGATCAGTAAATAATTAGTATAAAACAAGCCTGTTTACAGCTGAAATTTGTATCTTTCTTTACATAAAACATCTCATACCGACTAATTTAGATTCGTATTGCAAGGTATTGATTCACTCAAACTCAAAAAATTTTAATTAAAAATTATGAAAAAATCATTTAATACGCTTCTAATTAACGACTCGAAATAATTAAAATTCTTAGCTAATAAACTTCAAATTTTGACATACTCTTGAATAGTACAACTGAAATTGATTTCAACATTAGGTAGAGCTGCTTGGCTGTTGGATTTTCTACTGTGGATATTTTTTGTCTTTTTAAGGTTGTTGGATTTTCGATGATTAAGTCCTATTTTGGATTATTTATTTAATTTTAATAATACTATATCATAAAAAAAACTATTATGCCATGATTATTAAAATGTCTTTTTCTATCTTCCAGAACTCTTTAAATCAAAATTTAATATTTGATCATGATAATGTAATTATCAAAGTCCCTTGAGATCCACAAATTTAAGGTTAAAAGTTGTACGGTATTTTCATATTATCAATAACGCATGACCATTTAATTAATTAATGTCTTAAAAATGTTATAACTCTTCTTTGAAAACCATACATATGTTAATGTCTTCATGTATATCCACATTCTTCTTTTAAAACCATACATTTCTTCTTTGAAAATCATACATATATATATATATATATACAGTTGGCCACACATACATACATATAAAATTATAAAATTATAAATCAAACCAAACTAATAAAATTTGGATTTTTTTCGAATTTTTCAATCTCAAGCTGGTTCGGGTTTTTCAAATATCAAATCAAATTATTGTGTCGAATTTTTAAATTTTTAAATCAAACCAAACTAATAAACCTCGTATTTTTTCAGGTTTTTGAATTTTTTCGGTAAAGTATGCATACAAATATATAATTAACTTGTGCTCCAAATATTTCTTTAGTACAACCAAAATACAACTATCTAAGATGTTTCTAAAGAAAATAACACAAAATATGAGATGAGTGATGACACTAAAATATTCAATAAAAAATAATAATGAAATCATCATATAAAATAAATATTGCAAAGTCATAATGAAAATGATCATAATTTAAAAGTAGTCTAATAAGTATAAGTTACATGATTAAACATTAAAGAAAAATTAAAATTAGATTATCTATTTTAAATCTCTAAACCAATGTAAAACTAAAGAACAAATATTCAACATTATTGTCATTCTTAGTGTTGAATTAATTTATTTTGTTAGCATAGTATTGATTTAATTTTGTATTGAGCTTTATTAGAGTTACTAATATCTATGGACTACAACCTTTATTGAACCATTCAAAATTTTAAGTCTCAAAAAACTTGAAAAAATATGTTAAAAGATATAAAAAAAAATGAAAACGTATAAGTAATATTTAGAAATTACATCAAAGTAAATACTTTTATGTATAAAATAAATGTTAAAAATTATATATATACTGTCGGGTTGGTTTGATCTCGGGTTGACTTTTTTTAGTTAAAACCAAACCAACCCAAATATAGTTGGGTTTTTTTTCCAATACCAAACCATTAGTCGTGTTTTTGTTCGGTTAGACTCGATTTGCGGTTTATTTCAGTTTTCGGTTCGGTTTTGTACACCCCTAAATAGCGCTATTTATGTAAATTTCTCGTATTAAAACGTAATGGGCCCATGTGCGTAGTCTTATCGGCCCAGTTAAGGCCTTCAGCAATTGACAATACAGGATGAAATTGGAATTTTTAGCCATAGTTTCAATATTATTCAATGTTTAGCCACTTTTAAATGCAGCTTGTTAAAATATGAAAAAACTCCAAAGAAAAATTACTGGAGTTTAAACTGATAAAGATTTATATTCCAAGAATTTTTCATTAATTTTGAAATCTTAGCAAAATTTTGTTGGAAAAAAATACTACAATATTGATACTAGACGAGAGTTATAAAATAGTAAATAGCTTACTACAAATATTGTGCCTTGAAAGTGATTTCGGCCCGACAAGAATGCAAATCATTATAGCCGGTCACCCCCAAGGTTCCACAGTTACTTTCAAACACGTGCACTGGTGGTTGAAAGTTTGGAGGTCGTCCAAAACCAATTGTCAAAATATATTTTAAGAAGAAGAAAGGAGGAAGATGTTTTCTTTTCATTTTTTGATGTATCTAATGTTCATCAAAGACACTTCTTATATAGGATTAGTAAGAGGAGGAGTTGCAAATTGGAGAGTTAATTTTGAGAAACCGATGTGAATGTTGATGGCATTAAAGGCCATAATATCGCATTTACAGAAACTCCTTTTTAAATTTTTTGAAACAAATATACCATCTCCTTTGAAACGTATTTGATTTGTATCCTTTACATTACACTTAATTAATAAAGATATAATTACCTCAACAATAGAAGGTAGAATTAACTCTAACAATGAAACTAACTCAACAAATTTTACACTTAGATTGTTATAGTTTGAAGTCTATGATTGTTCATGCAATATGAATTGATAAAGGTCTGAAATATATGCATCAATTATAAAGTTTGAAACTTTTAAAAAAACGTACTCCAACATAAAGTTTGAAACTCCTAAAAAACGCACTCCAGCATATTCTGATGGAGTTTCACTTGTCAAAACTTCGAACTTCAACAATATGCTAAAATTGTTCTACATTTTAGCTATGAATATTTATTTATGCTTTTAAAGGTGATATATGAATATTTTCACAAATATAAGTTTACAAGTGAAAAGGAAAAAGGGCAAGTATTGAAATGGTGGTTATCGATAGTTATGGTCATATGTTATGTGACTATATTAATTTGTACCATTTATAGTCTTAAATTTTGAATAGTTTCAGAATCTAGGTACAAAATATGCAGCATGAGGAAGATGAAAGTAGGGTCAACCCATTGTCCTGTAGAATTAAATATAAATAATTTTACATTATTATGTTCTTTCAAGTACCAAATGATTATCACACATCAACATTTTCCAGGATTTTTTTTTGCTAAAAGTGCTTCTTTTCTCTCCCTATTTTTAGTCTTCTTTGAGTAGATAGTTATGCACTTATACAATCATACTATATGTGATTTATGGTAAATATATATTTTAAAAAAAGCGAGCACCATAAGCTCAAAATTCTGGATCTGTTACTGTTTATTTTGTATGTTAATTAATTTGTAATAAATAGAACAAGTTATAGCACAATGATAAATAATATATTTTCTTGGTCAAAATAAACCGTGAAACCTAGCTATTCAGACGAATAATGACATGTTTCTACATAATACACGATCATGCAAATCAAATGTAATTCAGTAGGAAATTGCACGAGTTCCAAATGTGACGGTTTATATGATTTCTTGATTATTCGAAGCCTGAGCCCGGACGCAGAGAAGGAAAGGCCAAACACTTCGATCTAACGGGAATGGACTGTAAGCAACGACGAAATGAGAAGATGAGGTGCCTTGGACACCCCCATTTTAAAAGAAGGGTCAAAGGTTTTGGGCTTGTAACTTTCCCCATATATTTTTATACTTGTTTTATACTTAGTATATGATTATTTGAGCTGAGGAGCATTCTTTCTACCTTTTCAAGAGGGTGAGCATATACACTACCTTTCCAATATCTCATTTGTATGATTATACACTGAATATATGTTAATGTTGTAGGGATACATCAATAATGAAATATTTTTTTTGTATATATAATTAAGAGGGTAGTTTAAGGTGTAATAGCAAGTTAGTTATATCACATTATCATACTTAAATTAGCATATAACTATCCCTAATAAGTTTGATATAGTGATTACAGTGGAATTAGTGCTTGAAGTTCATAAATTCCTATAATCATCTTAATTAATATACAATAATAATAAATATGTTCACAAACAAATATTTATCGATATATATTTATTCAACAGTTCAATACATATATATAATACGAGTAAAAGCTACTATTTTTTTCTAAACCCATAGGTTACACTTTGAAGTAATGTTTTGCTATAATCGATCAAACTACAATATCTGGTGGGATTCGGTTAAATTCTAATAATTTTGATTCAAATTCTATATTTGTCTTAAAAATTCAACAAGTTAAACACTAATAATGTGGGAATTCGGTAAAATTCTAATAATTTTAGTTCAAATTCTATATTTATCTTAAAAATTCAACAAGTTAAACACTAGTAATAGGGGCAGAGCTAGAGTATCTGATGGGGATTCGGTTGAATCCTAGTAATTTTAGTTCAAATTTTAAAATTTTCTTAAAAATTCATAAGTTTTTTGCGTAAAATTTACATTATTATCATATATGTTACTATAAATATATCTTATAATATCTAAAGAAAACTATTTCACACATGTACATATATTAATTAGTTGGTTGGATATGATATGTTAGCATCTATTGCAAAAAAAAGGCTAAGGTAGTTCATAGATGGAGGGCCTATTTTTACAGTCCAATCAGAAAAATTCATGTCCTTTAATGGGAAAGGGCCAGAAATGATTTAATGGATCTGGGACTAATAATTTATTCAACTTCTTAATTGTGTTTGTTCTTATTTGAAAGGGGTCTGACTGATTTTCCCCACTTCTTAATAATGTTTCTTTTGTTTTACTTCAAAGGAGAAAAAAATTTGAAGATTGCGATGTCTTTAATTAAATGTCTTGAGTTTGCGTCTTATATGAACAAAGTCATAATTGGTAAAAATAACGTTTTACCCTTCAAAATGAGACTTTTTCAATGTGAATTCAAATTAGTCAAACTCTTAAACAGGTATGTAAAAGTATTTGATGGATGAGGAATGAAATCGCTTTTCTTCTTATATAAAAAATGGTTACCCTCTGAATTCGGTGGTGCTAATTCAAATTAGTTGAACCCCAAATAGGTACCAACAAAGAAGGAGGTCAAATTTGTTAGGAAACAATCGCCCTCAAAGTGAGACTTCTTAGTGTAAATTCTTATTAATAAGATTCCAAAATAAGTTTTGAAGACTAGTTAAAGAATGAATGAAGTTACTTTTGATTAAAAAAAGAGTGGTTATTCTGAATTCTCTAGGGTAGATGTGAATTAGTTTGAACTATAAAATAGGTACCAAACATCAAAAGAGGTATAAATTTGCTTTCGATAGGAACAAATACTCCCAAAATGAGCTCGATGGTGCTAATTCAAGTTAGTCAAACCCTAAAACAAGTACCAACAAAGAATGAGGCCAATTTTATTAGGAAACAGTCGCCCTCAAGGTAAGACTTCTTAGTATATGAATTCAAATCAGTAAAACCCCAAAATAAATATCAAACACCGAGTGAAGAATAAAGTTATTTTTTATAAGAAATGGTTACTCTTAAAGTGAAACTAATTCAAATTAGTCGAACAATAAAATAGGTATCGAACATCAAACTAAGAATGAATTCTCTTTTGATAGTAACAATTATCTTCAAAATGGAACTTTTTCAGTACAAATTTGAATAAGTCGAACTTCAAAATAAATACTACTAAATACTGAATAAATTAAGTCATTTTTAAATTAGTCGAATCTCAAAATGAGTATTGCCGATAAAAAAAGATAGGTGTAATGTTGATGGGGGGACCTTAGGTTATTTATTTGCAGATCCCCATAAGATGTGCAGGCTTTGGTTTCCTTGTACTGTATTTTGAATAGTAATAATAGTAATAATTTGTGGAATTGTGATGGACTTGGTGGGCTGATATGTATATATGCTATTGCATTGTCATTTGTGTCTTATCTTTTTCTCTTTTTTCCCTCTGTCACTTCTACAGCATACAACACATGCCAACCTTCACTTTTGACGTGCTTCTTTGGCCTCATTGCAAATACACAATTTAAAAAAAAAATTGGAATAAGAAATTAATTCTGATTTATAGAGAATAGAAAAATGCTAATTTAAAAAAATATTCTTTGTTTTCGAAGCTTGAATATGAAACGTGTGATTTAAATATGAAGATTGAATAATTTTATCAAATCGCTAGGTAATAAGGAAATGAGTGTTGGACTTAACTCAACATTAAACTAGTACAAGATTGAGATTGTTAAGACCATATAAAGGAGTCTAGTTACCTTATCTCAATCTATGTGGGACGTAATATTACTTTTTCTTGCACGTCCAAGACGGTACATTTAGAGGGTGAATAATATAAGATAAGGATCAACATAAGGTAACCAATAAATTGGGATGGTTTGACAAGCCTTGAAACAGAGCAGTCAAAGATCCAAAATTTGAAGTTTATATATTCAGATTCTAATACTTCAAAGTGTTTAGTTTTAAGGGACATGAACTATTCAACCTCTTTCATGAAAGGACCTTACACATGAGAACACTGTCTGATCTAGTCGACAGGAGCAAAGAAGGTCATTGATCATACTATAATGAATATTTTAAAACAAATACAAATACAAATACTCCTAAGTTACTGAATTTAACTAAATTTGTAGTCGAAACTCTACCTCTGCCTCTTTGATCCGTGGATTACATAGTATATCTATTTTAAACAAATTTTTTTTTAAAAAAGAAAAATTAGGCAAGAAGGAGACCCTATATTAGAAAATCTACAAATAAAACAAAAAATGTTGAAAAAAATTATTCAAACACGTTTGTTTGTCGAAATACTTTTTTAAGTAACTGTTTAAAGTTCCACCCTTGATATGATATCCAAAAGCCAGAGAGTGACACCCCAACATGAAGTCCAAATTGGTGGAGAGCATAGACAACAAGGCTTGCACAAATAGAATTGCTAACAAGTTGTATACAATTATCCTATTGGTGTATTCGTAGTCTTATTTTTATCTTTGTAAAGGTAGATAGATTTTTTCGATAGAAATTTATCAATCCAAAACAAGTATGAAAATTAAATATAGCAGAGAAAATCTAAGATGTTACAACAATAATATATTCAGTATAAATCTACAAACAGGGTCTGGAAAGAATGATGTGTATATAGCTCTATTCCTATTTTTGTGAAGATAAAAATGTTATTTTCGAGAGACCCTCAATCAAGTAAAAGCATATGAAAACAAGATAGAAATGAAACAAAGTAGAAAATAGTTAAGCAAAATTAGTTGAAATATTCCCTAAAGGTTGACATTTTTAGGGATCATTTGGTTACAACTTACAATGATAAAAGTTAATAATCTTAGGATAAAATGAAGATTATTTTAAATTAATTTTTCATTTTAGTATAAGCATTTGGGAATTGTTCTATATTATATTGTACTCCGTATATTTCATTTTTAGTTGAACAAATCAAATAAACACCAAAAAAAAAAAAAAAACTTTAACAATACCAATATTATAATTCTCAAATTATAATCACAATATAGACAAACCAAACCACCCTATAACTTTTTTTTTTTTTTTTGGTAGAGGGATCAAATTCTAATGAAGTGTATATATACAATTCATGAACCACACAAGTTTTGTTTGGTTCCATTGGTATACTAGCAATGGAAAAAGTGAGAGTAGCATAGCTCATCATCATATACATTAGCGGATTTTAATACGAATATCAAATATCGAGAAAATAAATAAAAAAAAAATCATAGTTTTAATGATAAAGAGGAATGAGGAGATGCTTAAATTCCTACTACAAAGGCCATCCCCTTTTCCTTTTCAGAATGAGGAGGGGGTAGTGGGGCCTATTATCTGACTGTGGGCTCCACACTGAGTTTAGAGGGAGGATCTCCTAAATTTTACAATTCCTTTGACTTGTCTACATCATTTTCTCCACTTTCCAAAAACACCCTCACTTTTTCTCCTTTTTACTTTTTTTTTTGTTAACCCCTTTTCTCTTGTTAAAAAGAGAATCATTTTATGGCTAATTTGAAGGTGAGCTATCGAAGGATTAAATATTTCATTTTATATAGTAGTCCTAAAAATTGGTGAGTTTATATTATTTTGAAGGTCGATTAATTCTATCAGAAAAGTCTCAATTGAGGAGGTAATGCTTTTAACAAAGATAATTTAATTTTCAAAATTCAAATTCAACATGTTTTATCAGGATTTTCACGAAGTAGATTCAAGATATAAAAATAAAACTAAAATGTGGCATCAAGGAACTGAACTCGGGTTGGCTGGGAAAATTGACCCCTCTTCACCACTCGGCCAAGGGTCACACTTGTGTTAGTAGGGTCATAAAATTTTAAAAATTGATTAAATATACATATATATATATATACGGTGTTATTTTTCAACAAAGTGGGTTCATATGTCCGCCCCTGCTTAGAAGCCAACGAGATATTATGGTTACTTGCAAAGTTATATTGAAATTTGTTCACTTACCAGCCATTCAATCATCCAGTGATCTTCAATTTGAAATCTTACTGATGATGCTTAAATAACTAACACGTTTTATGACTAGAGGCGGAGCTAGATGGGGTTCAGACGAACCTACTAGTTTTTTCGTAGACTCTGTATTTGTATTAGAAAATTAATATATATATATATATATTAACTTATGAATTCCCTAACAACGGTTGTGAGTTCAAACCCCACTATAAAAAAAAATTCTCTTTTCCTTTTTAAAGAAAGCATGTTTTGTATTATCTTTTTCTGTTGTGTCCTAAAATTTAGAAACCCCAAACTCTTAACCCCGACTTCCTCTCATCTTACCCTATCAATAAAGTAAGTTGAAAGGGCAAGTGTTGGTGAATATGAAGTAAATGGAAGGGTGAAAGAAGAATAGACAAAAAAAAAAAAAAAAAGATATTGGTGGATTGTACTTTGTTTTGTGTAATAATATATTGATAGGGTAAGGGGGTGGGGGTAGGGGGGTAAAAAAGAGATGTAACGTATCACTGACAAATGCCATAGAGAAGAAAGAGGGCAGTCAAGTCCTGTCTCTTTCAATCTTCGTCTCCTTATGCCGGGAAACCCGGACTACAGTCCCTCTCACTCTACCCCTACCCCAACCCCCTTTTTACCCCCCCACCCCATACCCCCATTTCAATTATTTTTTAAAATAAATAAATTTTTTTTAATAAATAGATTACATTATCATAATGAGTCGAAAACTCACTTGGTTAAAAAAAACTCATCAAAGTCGTAAAAAAAAGGGTCTAAAATGATCTCCATCAATTGACAACTTCAACGTTGATAATCGAGTTTTTATTTTATAGGGAACTAAGCTTGGGTGATTTATATATAACTAAGATAAATAAAACTCAATATATTTATGTAAGATTTTTTTTTTTTTTTGGTAAATGTAAAATAATATTGTTGTTAGGAATATTTGTTTTCCCTTATTCGAAAAAATTAAAAAATAATCGTTAGATAATACATTATACTTTCTGGTCCCAAAGGCTAGCTGGTTGTCATTTCAATCCTCGTAAGTCCCGTAGCTAATGATGACCAGAGATACATAAATACAAATTTTATATCGTCTTATTTTATCTTCATTTTTTTTACCACTCATATATGATACAAAAATTACTACTATTTGGTTATTTCATACTCAAAAATAAAATTGAACTTGAATAGAATATCTATCAAAAACAACAAAAAAAGACGATGTTGGCGCAAATTTAAATCATGAATTCAATATTACTATACATTATTAATAAACTAAAAACTTTATAAAAATTTAACCTTTCAAAAAAAAAAAAAAGGCACTAGTATCAAGGTGATACTGTGATGCTAATTTTTATTTTTTTTTGGCCACTGTGGGGCAGTAAAGAGTGTAGTCACTTCGAGTAGGAGGCAGGTTTATCAGAAAAATAGTTAAAAAGATCTCATAAATAATAAAGTTGAAAACAAGAAAAATCAAAACAGTTTTTTTCCACTTCTCAAAAAAGCAAAAGATTTAAATATTAAATTTTAGAAAAAAAATAAATGTAAGACTTTTGATTATGATAGTTTCAAAGAACTAGGCAGATGCTAATCAGTACTACTGTCTACAAACTTCCCTTACTTGCCATTATTGCATTTTATGATTCTTTAACACCCCCCACCCCCACCCCAAACCCCTTTTTTTTTTAAAAAAAATAATATTTTTTTTATGGACAAATATTAATTTTCAAGAAGAGTGATTTATTTTATTTTTTAGGAAAAATGAAAATTTCTCATAACAAATGAATCATGTGAGTTAACAACCCAGATTCAATGAGAATTTGTGCGTAGCTTCTAGTTTGTCTAGTTATATTATGGAATTTTTTTTGTTGGAGGCGCCCTCCGATTGAGTCTGCAGTGCGCAATTTAGATTTGCTAATAGCTTTAGTTGAACAATGAAATGAAAAACAAAACAAAAAATGATTCTTGAGCAGAAGCGGAGTTAGATGGGTGTTTGTGATTTCGAACGAAACTAATTGTTTTAATTTAGATCCAATATTTGTATTAGAAAATTAAATAAACATATATGTATATTAACTTGTGTACCCTCTAACAAAATTAATTATGACTCTCTGGTAAGGAAACATTTATGAAAATGTTCTTTTCACACTAATGTTATGAATTTAAACCTATCGTTTTTTTAAAATATATATATATATAAATATTTTTTCTCTTCTATCCTAAAATTTACATTTAATCCTTACTCCGCCCCTATTCCTAAGGGTCACAAACTAAAAATACAGTCTAAAAACTAGTCTATAACAGACTATACTTCAATTCTGAACCCATTTTTCTGCACTAGAGAGTCTGTATTTTCTGCAAAAGACAAAAATAGAAAAGCTACTATTTCAATAAAGCATATATTCATTCATTCATATTTTCTTTATTACTCAACCGCTTGAAAGTTATTTATGTATTAAATTAATAGGGTTATAAATACATAGTTTATAGCTTCTTAATTGTTTTATATAAAACCCAAGCATATTACTCTTAACAAGTGTGATACTTGTATAACTAAAATTTGTAACTATATAGTATTTCTTTAGTTATGCAATATTAATAATACAAGGACTGATTATACGTAAATTAATTATGCAAAGGTTAATTATTTCATTTGTTATGCTATATGAAATAAATAAATTATTTTATTACTAAAACATGCAAAATTGTAAATTGATAATCAATATTGTACTTGATGTGTTGAAAATTTCAATATAACAACTAAAATACAATCAAATATAATATTGGTAATACTGATTTTAATATATAAATATAATTTAAGTACTAATCGATAATCAAACTACACACTTAGCTTAACACAATTAACATCAATAGAAGAGGAAGAATATGTGAGATATTAAAGTTAAAATCTTATAATAATAATGTGATTTTTTAAAAAAATTTAGTTATGATTTATTGTGTAGATTTATTGCAACGAATAATGATCCTATATTTAATTGAACAAGATTATGTGATTTGAACTTAATACTTTTTGAATCTTGATCTCACTTTTCATTTTTTAGCTTAAACTTTAAATGTTTTAATCTTGAACTTAAACTTAAACTTAAACTTGAATTTGAAAGCATAAATGCTTCTATATTGTAAAGAACTTGTGAGTTTTGATTTACCGGCTCTCTTTGGCTTATTGCTACTTAATTGTTTAGTGTTTGATGTGTAATTTGTTGGAGAAAATGACATAAATAGTCTCTTAATTATACGAGTAGGTCTAAAGTGGTTTCTTGACTATACACTTAACCGATTTAGTCTTTTAACTATTCAAAAACTTATCAACTTTGGTTCCTTAATTATATACTTACCGATTTTAGTCCTTTAAGTATTCAAAAACTTATCAGGTTTGGTCTTTATCCATTTTTTAAATACAAATAGCCAGTGGCGGAGCCAGAATTTTCAATAAGGGGGTTCAAAATCTGAAAAAATAGACACACGAAGTAGCCGAAGGGTGTTCGACATCTACTATATATACCTAAAAAATTATTTTAACCATGTATGAATCATATAATTTTCCGCCGAAGAGGGTTCGGATGAACCCCCTAATTGTAAGGTGGCTCCGCCACTGCAAATAGCTTTAGGTTTATATTAACGGAAATCTTCTTGAAATTAAATCTTTAAACCATTTTTTAAGTTGTTTTTCTATCCCTGCCCTTTTTTCTTCAAACTACTCTTATGAAAAAAACAATAACATCAACGATTCAAAATAAAATTAATAAAAAACAAAGATATAAGTCATAATTTTATTCAATGGAGGATAAAATTAAGCATATAATTGTTGTTAATGACTTGAATCCGCACTTGAATATGCTAATCAATGCGAATTTTATTTAATTTACTCAAATTTCTTTATATAAAATAAAATGAATAGAATAATAAAATTGATCTATTTAAAAAAAATGAAAAAAATTACAAATCTACCATTTTATAAATTTCAATTTCTGAAATATTAAACAAATTTCGTTCAATGAAGTCGTTGGAGTACAAACTTTGAATTTAACGGGTAACAATTTTTTTCTTTTTTATAATAAAATTTAGCATATTCATGTCATTAGTAGCAATAATATGCTTCATTTCATCCTCCATTAAATAAAATTATGGCTTATATTTTCTTCCCTCGTGAATTTTATTTTAAATCGTTTAGGTTAAGGTTTTTCGCATAAGGTTAATTTGTAGAAAAGTAGCGAAGAGAGAGAAACAACAGAAAAAATTGCTAAAGGATTAAATTTTTATCGAGGCATGAATTCCGTTAATATAAACCTAAGTTATTTGTATTAAAAATGGACAAAGACCAAACCTGATAAGTTTTTTAATACTTAAATGATTAAAATCGCTAAGTTTATAGTTAATGGACTAAAACCGGTAAATGTATAGTTAAGGGATCAAAGCTGATAAGTTTTTGAATAGTTAAAGGACTAAATCCGTTAAGTATATAGTTAAATGATCATTTTAGACCTACTGCTATAGTTAAGAGACTATTTATGTCATTTTATCTAATTTGTTGCATATTTCATCAAGTTGACATAGACATCATCTAAGTTTTTGCGAGTTTTACATATTAACTATCATATATTTTATTTTATTATCACGGTTTATGAATTATACCACATCTTGAAACTAATAAGATTATCTATGAGTTTTTGTTTTTCTAAATGAACAAACATTATATAAATGTACTTTTTTTTGTTTCGTATCCGTTGTTCAACATCTATATTAGAGTCCGATTAAATTTGAATTCGTACTAAGATATTCTACATTGAGAAATAAAACACTCTCTAATAAAGACGAGTCAGTACTTAAATGAACTCGAATATGAGACATTTGGTTAACTTGATGTAATTCACGAAAAATTGATAATTTGACTTTTTCTTACCCTTCTTTAGGGGCTTTAGAGCTTCCACCTTTTTAGTCACTAAGTGACTCGAACTCGATAGAGTTTTCACCTTTTTACTTACTTGATAATTCTTGATCATTCACAACCTTAAAATCAAAAGCGATTGACGTTTAGTGCTTACCATCCGAACAACTCGTTACTTTTGTTTTTGTGTTTTCACTCTTTTACTTTTGAATTTTACCCCTCAACAAGATGTACAACACTAGTTGCATAATAGTGCGTGTGTACAAATAACCTTTCTGGTTAAAGACGCCATTGCCGTCTTCGTCATCACATTCTCTATACACGTCACCCTTCAAACAGAGAGGGCCATACCTTACCCCTTTTCTCTCTTATTACCCTGCATTTTCCTTTCTTTTCTATCAATCTTCTGTTACATCTCTCTTCTTCTTCATTTTCTCTTTTGCTTAAACACATTCTCCTTCAATCTTTTCTCTCTGTTTTGCTCGCATTTTCTTGAAATACAACATAAAACATCATATGGGTCGAGGTAAAAACTGGGATGCCTAAGTTGTTTCTTGTAAGTTCTTTTGTAAAGTTTGCTCCTTTTTTGATTCTGTGATCAAAATGATTTGATGGGTATGTGTTCTGTTGTGGGAAAGTCTTATAAAGTTGCTTGCTTTTTTTGTTTTACAGAATTGTGTCTTCTTGTTCTAACAAGTATTTACATTAATGGCTATATTTGGTGGAGATAAAAGAATCTATCTTTTTGCTTTAGTGGTCTCTGCATTATCATTTTGGTCACTGCATTTTTTCTGTTTTTGCTCATATTTTCTTGAAATAGAATAAAAAAATTATATGGGTCGAGCTAAGAACTGGGATGCCTAAGTGGTTTCTAGTAAATCTCTTTAAAGTTGTCTCCTTTTTTGATTCTGTGATCAAACTGGTTTGATGGGTATTTTTCTAATCTTGTTGTGTTTCTGGTAAGTAGAGTTTTTCAGGGCTGGCAGCTTTTTTTTTTTTTTTTTTTTATTGAATTGTGCTGTCATGTTCTTAAAAGTATTTACATGTATGGCTTTATCTGGTGGAGATAAAGAATCTATCTTTTTGCTGTAGTGTTCTCTGCATTACCATTTTTTCTCTCCCATTTTGCACAATCTGGTCTCTGCATCTTTTCATGAAAAAAAACTGAAAGATCTAATGGGTTGAAGCAAGAATTGGGCTTCCTAAGAGGTTTCTTGCAAGATTCTTAAGTCTTGTCCCCTTTATGGTTTTGTAATCAAACTGATATGATGATGGATGCTTCCTACTTTGTTATGTTTGTGGTTTTTTTTCAGTGTTGGTTTTGTGTGTGGAAAAAATCTTCTAAAGATGCTAGTTGTTTTAAACTGAATTGTGTCTTTTTCTTCTTGCATCTACATGTATGGCTTTTATGCTATATGTGGAGAAGATAAAGAATCCATCTTTTTTGCTGTAATGCTTTGCATTTCCATCATCTGTCTGCCATTTTGCATGATTTGGCTTAATTATAACTAGGAAAATCTTGAAATCTCTACCATGTTTGTTCTTGACTCAGATCTTACTAAGAATTGTTTGTATATTGTTGGTCTTGAATCTTTCTATATGATATCACTACATTTTCTGGTATATCTACTTAATTACATTTTGCATAAAACATCTCCCATCTTTATTGTGTTTTCTCACTTTTAGCTAGTTTCATTCTCTATCTTGATATATTGAAGATAAGATATGGGTCACTGAATTTCTGTGGATGGTTTCAGTGTGGTATATATGCTGTTTCACTTGCATTGTGTCTTGCTATTTTGTTATCGTGTTTTTCTTGCCTCAGAAGCTTCTTTTTTGAGCGTGAGGGTTTATTAGAGACAACCTCTCTACCCCACAATGGTATGGTAAGGTCTTTGTATTTCATATGCTCACGAGATACCAATTGTGTGACTACACTGATTTTCTTTTTGTAATAGTAGTCTAGGGTTGCAGAGCTTGATGTCCCATTAATATTTTTGGACATGAAAACTTCAGTACTTTTAAAGGGTTATCGCAATTGAGCTAAATGAACATGAGTTAAGTAATCTAGGAAGAAGGGTGTTATTTAATTTGTATCATCATATTCTGCTGAGTTCTTTCATGTGATTGTTATGCACTTACAAAAATCTTGTACTTCAATGCTGGTCAAGAAGGATATTGATCTGAATAGTGTAGCCGTGTGCCGATTACGTGTTGTCTGATTATTAATGATCGGTGTAATCATATAAGTATGCCCGGTATGTGGTGATTGATACTGCATCAAATGATTTATGTAAGCATGTTTCTATCAATCTACTTGGGTGCACATACGTCTGCTTTTGATTTTTCTTTACTGTCTTCTCTGCATTTATTCTAGCAGTGACCTTCGAATGTGGCTAGTCTGGTCTCTATTCATGTTAATAGTTCAATGCTGAAGGGTCTGAACAAAAGTAAATGTGAATATATTCTTCGATTCTTATCTTAATTCTATCTGAATAATGTTGTTTTCTAGAAATGCTAACTCAACTTTACATTATTTTTAATATTGATCTGGTTCCGAGTAGTGTATATCAGGTGACATAGCAGCACTTTCTAGAAAATTATGAGCAGATACCCCTAAACTATGCGGTTAGAAAAGAGTTACTCCCTCTGTCCCAATTTATTTGGTCGTGTTTTATTTGGCACTAGCATATTGACTCTGTTTAAAATAAGTACATCTTTTGTTCCCATTATCTATTTTCTATTAAGTTTTGTATACGAGCAATCAGTTTCATTCTTGTCTCGGAAAAGTCTTCAGTACTGGAACATTGCTTGAGTTTCCTTTGTTGAAGTGCTATTGAACGATCCTTTGTTTCTGTGATGGTATTTTATTTAAGGGTGCTGTAATGACTTAACTTACAAGTTAAGATTTTATTTCTATGTTATGCTAGTAACTACATTAAATGTGATGCACTTGCATGTAACAAGACTTTGTTTTGTGATCAATAGCGTGCTTAAGATATGGTTCTGATTCTTTACTCAAGTATTGAAAGTAAAATGGTGCGAAACATTTTTTCAGGAAAATTATGAGGAGTTTGGGACGATGGAAACTGGTGTTTACACCTGGAAATGAGGGAGAGGCAACGGTGGCGAGCTGAAGAGGATGCTTTGTTGCGGGCATATGTGAGACAGTATGGACCAAAAGAATGGCACCTTGTATCACAGCGTATGAACACACCCCTTAACAGGGACGCGAAGTCTTGTTTAGAAAGGTGGAAAAATTACCTCAAACCAGGGATTAAAAAAGGATCACTCACTGAAGATGAGCAGCGCCTTGTTATCCAACTACAGGCTAAACACGGTAACAAATGGAAGAAAATAGCAGCTGAAGTACCAGGTCGAACTGCGAAAAGATTAGGAAAGTGGTGGGAAGTTTTCAAAGAGAAGCAACAGAGAGAGCAGAAAGAAAACAACAAGGTTGTTGATCCAGTAGACGAGGGAAAATACAACCACATTCTCGAAACCTTTGCAGAAAAGATTGTGAAAGAGCGGAGCGTCCCAGGTTTGCTTATGGCTACTTCTAATGGAGGTTTCCTCCACGCCGATGCACCAACTGCTACGCCACAAAATCTTCTTCCTCCGTGGCTTTCTAATTCAACTGCTCCTTCAACTGTCAGATCATCATCTCCATCTGTGACTTTAAGTCTCTCCCCCTCAACAGTGCCACCTACACCTACGCCTGGCATTCCGTGGCTACAGACAGATAGAGGACCTGATAATGCGCCTCTCATCTTGAGCAGTTTTCAACATCATGGTGTTGCTCCTCCTTGTGTAGAAAATCCATTTATCACTGAACTTGCGGAATGCTGTAAGGATTTAGACGAGGGGCATCGTACTTGGACTGCACATAAGAAGGAAGCAGCTTGGAGGTTAAGGAGGGTTGAATTACAACTAGAATCAGAGAAAGCAAGCAAAGTTAGGGAGAAGATGGAGGAAATTGAAGCGAAAATGAAAGCTCTGAGGGAAGAACAGAAAGCAACACTAGACAGAATTGAAGCAGAATACAAGGAGCAACTAGCAGGCTTGAGGAGGGATGCAGAAGCAAAAGAGCAAAAATTGGCAGAGCAATGGACTTCCAAACACATGCGCCTCGCTAAGTTTCTTGAGCAGATGGGATGCCAATCAAGACTTGCAGAACCTAATGGCGGCCGCTAAAGCAAAGCTGCAAGCTAAGCCGAGAATTCTTGTGTTTCCTTGCTCCCTAAGAAGGTTCTTTCAAATTGCCACTACTTTTCTTACTGTAAACTTTTTGTTTGATCACCTTCTATTTGGTTTTCTATGTTTTCCTTTATGCATGATATGATAATTCTATAATAGCCTGCAACTTGTATTTTTGGTATCTGCAAAGGATTTGCTGCAACTTTGCGACAACATAATGTGCTTATATCTTTTCAGTCGTAACATCTATTAATATTGCTTACTCAATTTCTTGTGCTAGTATAATTTTAATGGCATTGCATGAGCTTTGAGAAAGTATGACTCAATAGACATTGATCAATCCTCCTTTTGTTTTTGTCGTTAAGGTGGAGAACTGAACCGAGTTCTGATATATGCTAGATTCCTCTGGTTCTTCATTGATTCTCCACTTTTATATGGATTTTCGTCAGAAAGTAGAGGTTCTCAAACAAAATGTTGAGTTTGTGTTAAAAGTAGCTATCTTTTAATAGTTTGAATATAGTATTTGATGAGTATTCTAATATAGGTTTTAATCATCATATTTGCATGAATATCCTTGAAAAAGACATTAGAAGCCAGGTTTGTTCTTGTTAATAAGTTACTTGGAAATCTTGTTATATTTCTCAAGATTAGACATCATATAAGTTGTAAAAAGAGTTTAAAGATCATAGAAAAAGGAAATGATGGTATTATTTTGCACAACAAAGATGTATAAACTCTTCAAACTATCATCGATTATGAAAAAAATATGTGTGTTGGTAAATTAGAAGTGTGTTTTTGAAATGGTTTGATATTTTTCTTCTTCTAAACATTGGATATCTTATCAAATATAAAAAAAATATTTTAAAAAATTAAATAAAAAGCTCAAAATAATCTTTTACTTTAGGGATAAGATTCAAATCATTTTTATTTTTCACATGTAGTTATAATAGTCCTACATGTTTGGAATATTAATGTTCTTTTGGTTTTTCCCTAATCATTCGTCTATTTTTAAGTTTAATTTTGTCCATGATTTTGTTTGTGAAATATTCAGTCGTCTTAATTTATGTATAGTAGAAATAATAATTCCATGAGAGAAGGTAACAAGAAGAGTGTTTCGTGTCCTATACCGCCCAAACATCGTTGTAGCTACATAAAAAATATCTTTATTTTTTTGAACTATATGAATTTATTGTAGACAACTAATGTTGCAAGATTATTTTTTTATGTACTACTGCACATTAAATTTTGACGTGATGAACCTCTCGATCTCAATTTTTTTTAAAAAGGACAAAAGTTAAAAGGTGGACGAAAACTGCACCAATATTACAAACATGAAGGACTCTTATTGTTTTGTTTTATATAAAAGAACAAGGATGACGTTGATTCTAACTCAAAGATAAAAGACTATTTTAAGTTTTTTCTTAAATTTTTTTTTTTTCCTGAGAGTCGAACGATATGAATTTTGATTTATATTAAGAGATTCTTTAATTATATTGATATGCTAAAAATTGCAACTTATATAACTTTCTGTATATTTTTTTAAATATCTTTTAAGTATGAAATTAATTTAATTTTAAAAATTAATCAAATTGACTATCGAGAAGAAAAACATAAGAACTATTTTAGATCGAAGGGAGTATAGAATTAGGCACATTCCTAAGGAGTCGTTCGGTAGCTAGATAAGAAACAAATTATTCATGTACTAATTTTCGAATAACTTATAAAACGTTTGGTCGATAAATATAAACTAAGTTATTCACGTATAAAATAAAATTAATACGACATTTGATTGACAATTTAAAAACCAACCTAACTAATACATATATAAATTATATATTATTTTATACCGAAAGATAAAAAAAACTAATACATATATAACTAAAACATACAAAAATCTATATATATAATAAATGAGAAACATAGAAAAGGTGATGTGACACCTTTGCATTTATCTTTTTATCTTTTTTTTTGGTGTTTTTTCTTATTTAAATTAATTATTGTACTGTAAAATTAAATTACTTAATTTATTAATTTAATAAATGGTGGAACATTTATAACAAAAACTTTTCATATTCTTTTTTTTATTTGTTTGTCTCACTTCTAACCATAAAATGAAAATATTATTTAATATTTTAAGTATTTTTCTCTTTATTATTTAGTTTATTCATAAGGATTTATTACCCATGACTTACACCTCTTTAATTTTTACTTTTAATAATATTCATAACTCCCATAATTTTTATGTCCATAACCTCCAAACTTAAATTTGTAAGTTTACAATGTCTTATGGTATTCCTTTATTTTGCCTGTAAATTCATAGTTAGTTTCATGAAGATTCACATTAAGATTATCCTTTCTCTTCTTCATTATATTGGTTTGTGAATGAACTAACAAGTAAAAAAAAAAAAGTACATGAAGGTAAGAAATATTTCATTCATTCTCAAGTTTTTATTTTTTCATTTCCTCTATTTGCCTATATAAATTCATATATATTTAGTTTTAATGAAGATTCACATTAAACATTATCATTTCTCTTCTTCATCATATTTTTTTGTGAATTAACTAACATGTAGCAAAAAAGAAGTAAATGAAGGTAAGATATATTTCATTTATTTTTATTTACTTGGACATGCTTTCTTAATATTTTATTTATGTATGTCTTATCATTCACTAAGTAAGTATGATAAAAAATAAAATACCTTAGTAATAATGAATAATGTGTTGTTAGTATGCAATTGTTCTTTCTAATAATTAGTTTTTGGGATATAATGTAATTTGATTATAATATTTGTTAGATTTCAAGAGATGATTATTATTTAGTATTGTTAATACTATTGAAAAAAATAATACATAGATATATTATATATAGTTTAAATTTCTTCATTCTTTTAATATAATTATTTTTTAATTGGTATATGATATTTTTTATTTATTTATAATTTTTTTATTCAATTGATAGCATATGATGAAGAATTTGACATATGGATCAAAATATGATGACGGATCTACTTGCAAAAGAAGATGATAGAAGAGGGGGGAGGGAGGGGGGCGAGGAGCATAATTAGAGATTATTTTTGCTAAAACATTTTTTACTTTGACTTGTATTAGTTACTTAGCTACTTTTGCTAAAAATAATAATAATTAAACTTTGGTTTGTATAAATAATTTAGCTACATGTATTGTCAATGTTTATCATTTGGTCCTTTAGTATTTTTTTTTTTAATGAAGCACAATTAATATAATTATCCCATTTCAACAACAAAAAAATTTATGATGATTAGGAGTTTCATTTTTATTATACTTGCAAAAAGTAATTTAAAAATAAAATATTAATTTCATAATGCCATTTTTTTTGCGTATGTAACAATCTATTTTCGTCTCTATTTTTTTTTGTTTGAAATATATTTATAATATTTATACAGTCACTGATTATTATATTTTTTTTATTCATTTTTTGTATTTCCACCCCTTATTTTCATTTATTTATTTTATAAATAAAATCAATGCATAATTATTAATGTATTTAATGTCTAATAAAATTGTACATTTAAATTATTTCTAACTCATGTCTCTTCATCTTACTTGTAACTTCTAATCTTAAATATTATTCATAACTTTTGTATGTTTCATTTTTCATAATTCTAATAAATATTTAATTAGTGTTTAAAAATTATAATAAGCAAATGTAATAATAAAGACACAATGAAAAAATTCAAATTCTTTTTAACGAAATTAGAATTTGTATAGAAAATTAGTACTCCTACAAAAGATAGAGAAAATTAAAACATACAAAATATTTTCAACATAATCCAATATATTGTTATTTCAAAATATTATCTCTTATTCCATTTACTTCACCACGGTGAATATTTTGTTCTACTATATACATATGAATAGTTTGCACTTAAAAAGATGTAAAAAAATTTCTATTTTATATATTTAGAAAATGATGAAAAAACGTATCATATCACTAAAGAGAAATATCAATATTATCTTTAATATTCGACACTAACCTAAATATAGATTTTACATATTATTATCTTATAAATATTTCATACGGCGCGGACAATTTCACCAGTTATACCGTAAAAGGAAATAAGAATATTACCTATGAATGTATTGGAATTTCTAAAATCCATCACATGATTTCAATGGTACAAAACTACAAAATGTTAAAAAGCTGAAACACCAATTCAAGGATCGTATGCCCCTAGAAATCAGTTAGGGTTTCAGATTTTCGTATAATTTTGAAGGTTTGATTGTGTAAGACTGACAGTACCGTTCAGCCCTGGGGAACAATAATTGTGAATATTGGGGATTGTAATTGCGCCGATTGGATTCGGTTCATTTTCCGAATGGAGGTTGATTCTTCGCCGGCCCCGGAGCCGATGATGGCAACTCCGCAGGAGCTTATTATTCAGGTACTCCGGTTTACTTGAATTTTGTTTGGAACTAATTTTATGTATTTTGAACTCTCCTATTATGTGAGATTCACAAGTATTGAGGTTTTTTGTATTAAGATAATCACAATGCTTTGAAATTTTGAAGAATAGAAGAATAGAGTGGAATGGATAAGGATTCATTCATTTTGTTGAAACTAAATTGTTTGGGATTGAGGTGTAGTTGAGTTGAGTTTTATATTGTTCATCACTGAACTGGAGAAATGATGTTGGAAGGTTATATATATATATATATATATATATATATATATATACATACATACATATATATATTTTGATAATGGTGATGTTTGAGCTAGTTTGCGTGCACCTCGACTAATTCAGGTAGCAGGTAAATCATCTAGTGTTTTGTCTTTGTTGGGATTGAACATGGGACCTTATGGTGTTCAACCCACTTCATTGACCACTAGGCTACACTCTTGGGTGCTAGGTTGATTTATTTTAGATGGAATTTTAGGAGAAGCGTGGTAAAAATAGAAGAAAGTTATCAATGAATGAGAGTTAAATGGGTGATATTATCTCACATTGTATTTGCTTCTATATGTTACATTGTGTCTATACCATGCTTAGTTTTCTAACTGTAATGGTGGCAATTTTAAAATAAATTTGTTTGATCCGCCCAATCGACAAGCACATTGAATATATGGGTAAATCCATTTTCAACCCGTAATGAAATGGGTCAGGAAGACATGAACCATCAGAATTTTGCTTTGAGTTGTTGGGATAAGCATCTCCAGTAGTGAAGGTTTTCAAGTTCTGCGGTTTTGCTAGAGTTTGATTTGTGAGGAGACTTCAAGTGTAGCATTGGGTGGGACAGTTGTTTAATTGCTCATGCCTCATTGCCTTGATTTTTCTTTAATTCATAATTTTTCTTTTTAGATACCTCAAGATATATTTTGATATTTAAGCTTTTTCATTTTTTCTTTTAGTTTCTCAATTATTTTATTCTAATCTTTGGCAAAACTAGTTTATCTTTTAGATAAATAGTGACAACAAATTATACACAAACAACAAAGTAATATATATATGTATATGTGTGTGTTAACTAGAGTACTAAAATAACCTTCATACAAAGTAAGATAAATAAGACGTACTGTTGACATTTCACGAAACAAACAAATAGAAATTGGACGAAGAAGTAATAAAGATAAAACAAAATAGCAACTGATTTGTGAAATGATCAAAGAAATCAACTGAAGTGAAATAGTTAAGAACAAGACTCACATAATCATTTTTTTAAAAATAGGACACAAAATATTATACTAGCTGATTATCTAAAAGAAAATTAGAACAAAGCCTCGATAAACTGTACATTAACTAGAGCACTAAAATAACCTTCATAGAAAGAAAGATAAAATAAGTACGGTTGACATTTTGAAACAAACAAATAATCTTCATAGAAAGCAAGATAAAATAAGTACTGTTGACATTTTGAAACAAACAAATAGAAATTGGACGAAGAAGTAATAAAGATAAAACAAAATAGCGGCTATTGCATAGCAGCGGGGGTTTTATCCTGTGAGCACCCAAAGGGTAGCTGCTGCGGGTTTCCCTTGTCATAAAAAAAAATAATAGCTACTGATTTGTGAAATGATCAAAGAAATCAAATGAAGTGAAACATTAAAGAATGAGACTCACATTGTCATTCCATTAAATAGGAGAAACTATTATTTTTTTGATAAAGGTAAAGTTGTATTCTTCATTATTAATGGTATGCTGGCTACCTCCAAAAAGTTACAAGCTATATCCATAATTACATAGATCCTAGGAAATCTACCAACTGTTCTAATTCTTCTATACCATCTTCTTTACACCAAAAATACAACATGTCAATGCAATTTTCTTTAACTTTCTGAATAGTGTTAGTAATATTCTCATGACACCTGAGGTTTCTTTCTCTCCAAATAGCCCACCAGACACAAGTAGGTACTATAGATCACCATCTTTTTTGGGTCTTGCTCCTCCCTCCTCATCCAACAGCTCAAAAGATCGGTAATATGTTCTGGCATTACCTAGGGTTCTTGAGAAATGCTGAGAACCATGTGCCACACTGGACAGTAATCCTACAGTGTAGGAGTAAGTGGTTGTTAGTTTCCTCCTTCTCATCACAAAATAACATCTGGAGACAATCTGGAAACCTCTTTTCTTGAGTTTTTCCTGTGTGAGACATGGCTTTCTGGAGACCAACCAGGTGAAGCATTTCACCTTGGTCGGGGTATTGCACTTTCATATTTGTTTCCATGGACCTAGAATTCCCCCTGTGTGAGTCATAATTTCTCTCTTATACAGTCTACACTCTACACGCAGAGAACTTGCCATCAGAGTCGTATTTACATCTTATACCATCTGTTACTATAGTAAGGCCTGTGAATTCACCTAATTTGAGTAGCAGTTCAGCAATTCTATCCACTTCCCAATCATTTAGATTTCAGATTTCTCCTGAAGGTGAGATTCCATTCCCAAGGGGACAAGATCTCAACAATTTTAGCATCAGGATTGGTACAAAATGTAAAGAGATCTGGGAAGACCGACTTTAAACACTCCTGTCCAATCCACTTGTCCTTCCAAAAAAATGTTTTGTTATCCTCTCCCACTTTGAACACCAAATTCTCCTTCAGACTAGACCATAAATTTCTGATTGATCTCCATACTGATACCCCATACGTGCTATCTACTGCATTAGACACCGATTCCTCGTTCTGCCCATGCTTGTTGAGAATTACTCTTCTCCATAATGCCCGATCTTCAACCACAAATCTCCAAAGCCATTTAGAAAGTAGACTTTTGTTCTGGACCCTCATATTTTTTATACCAAGACCTCCTGTCTTCTTGCTTAGTAAGGCTGTCTGCCATTTAGCTAAGTGTATTCTTTTTCCTTTTTTATTCCCCAACCATAGAAAATCACGTCTCAATTTATCTAACATCTCTTCTACCTTTGCTGGTAAAGGGAAAAGTGACATAACATATGTAGGCAATGCATCCAGAACATAATTGATCAGAGTGACTCTTCCTCCCATAAATAGGAGACAAACAATATTGTACCAAACGGATTACCTTAAAGAAAATTAGAATAAAGCCCCCATGAATTCACTTGAGCCATTTAAAATTAAGATTAATCCATTTCACGCGGGTCTAATATATTTGCTGGAAAAAAACTTGCTGAAAGAAATAGAACAAAACATGTCTAGTCTTTTATTTTGTCGATTCGTTTTTAATGTTGTCATTTTCTTGGAAGAGGCCATAATCATTCTTTTTTAATGTTGTCATTTTTCTTGGAAGAGGCCATAATCATAATGGTGAAAATTCCTAAATCAACTTATTTTTCTAGAACACCTATATATTATGGGTTAATCCATTTTCAACCCCCTTAACTATCCAACCCATTTTTTACCCACATGAAATGTGAGTGGGTTGGATTTGATCCAATTTTGTTCCATTGGTTTTCAACCCGCCCAAATCAGTGTTGTCAAATGTGCGCTTAAGCCCTGAAGCGAGGCTGAAAACGTGTTGTTGTCATCAAGGTTTTAAGACATACTTTTCCTTGCTAATGAGCCTCTTTTGAAGAGGCGACACTAAACAATTGAAATTTCATTTTTTCATTTTTTTTCCAATGTCTTTGTTCATATATTTGTCATTCATGTTTAAAAATATTAATGTTGAACTAAACATATATATTTGTATTGTTCCTCCCGTTGGGCATTTTTTCATTAATACCCACGCTTTATTTGCATTTTGCGAGTAAAACCCCGACGAACCTTAGAGTGTTTTGCGCTTTTTGCTTTTGATAACACTGGCCCAAATTTGACATAAGCTACCCATTTGTCATCACTAGTTCTGTAAGACAAGAAAGGACCTTCCAGTTGCATGAGTGCTTCACAAATGTCCTTGTTGCTTAAGTCAGGAGATATATTTCTATAGACCCAAGATAAGGTTTGACACAATTGTTAGGAACTGGAGTCTCACAAGAGATCTAGTCCCACTACTAGGTAGTTTAATGGAAGTTAAGTGAACTGATGATTGATATGGGATGAGAAAGTAATCATCACTCTCTTATCAATAACTAGTGTTACTTATACAACTGAAACTGACTTACAACAGATCCTATATTGTAGGTTATGAAAGTCATGTGATCTCTAAATTCAGGATTTTTGAATTATGGAAAGTGTTTATGATCTAAAAAAAAGGGGAGCCTTGGCGTAACTGGTAAAGTTGTTTCCATGTAACCTGAAGGTTACGGGGTTGATCTCGAGTTGTGGAAACAACCTCTTGCAGAAATGTAAGGTAAGGCTACACACAATAGACCCTTGTGGTTTGGCCCTTCCCCGAACTCCGCGCATAGTGGGAGCTCGTGCTTGTACCATTTATACCATAAATTCTGAAATTAAATGGTAAAGCTTCCCCGGAATGGGTTTTATGCAGTGCTAATTGGGACTAATTGGGCTCCGATGCGGGTACTCGATACCTGCGAAACCAAAAAAAAAAAATTTAAATGGTGAAGGCATTGGATTATGGTGCCCATGATTTTAGAGCTTGTGTATTAGTACTACTCCTAAGCAACTCTAGTTTTGCTTAAAGTGTACTATTTTTGAGATAAACTTTGATCTATATTGGATTTCTTCAAGGAAACTCAATCAGTCAATCTAGGTTAAAAGGCAACCGATTTACTCTATATTATGAATATCTGATCAGATCTGTCAATTTGTGAAAGTTGAATAAATAATATTCTTAGAGGAAGTTTGGAATAAGCAGAATTTAGAACCCAAGGGTGTGGCCTCAATGAAGTGGGTTGAGACTTGAGAACCCTCTCAGGTTCAAATCTCAGTAGAGACAAAAACACTAGATGATTTCTTCTCATCTGTCCTTGCCTTGGTGGACAGAGTTACATGGTACCTATTGTTGGTGGGTATCCCGTGGAATTAGTCAAAGGTCTCTTCAAGCTGTCCCAGACACCATGGCCGTCAAAAAAATGAACTCGGGAATAGGTTGCAACATCCTAGATATACCATTATTTTGGAACCGAGGGGGAGTCTCTTATATCTGTGGACATGAATTGAGATGGATAGATCTTCTATGGTTCTGCTTGCCAGGCAGTTTCATGTGTTGGGAAACACTAAATAGAGCCTCACCCGAAGCCGAAAAAGGAATATCAACCTCTTTTTGCGCACTCAAGGCCAAATGTCTAGTTAGTTTATTTAGTTGGCATTTTTTTGCCACTGTAAACAGTGTGGATAACTTTTTGGATTTTGTTAGTTCTCTATCTCTTGTACAGTAGAGTAGTAGGGCCCCTTTTGACTGTTTCTCAAGTTTTTGCCAAGCTAGCTCCATATATTTCTGTTTGGAGCAGCTTTCTTGCACATTGTTCTTTGTGACTTTGCATCTTCTTGATGCTTTCTAGTATCATTTAATTACTTTACCAAAAAAAAAAGTCAAATAGTTCATAACTCTTTACTTTGTCCATTGGAAGGATGAATTTCACACTTCATTACTTATTCTATCGACCATCTTCTGTCTTCTGCCTTCGAAGGTGTTGCATTCTCCCCCTTACTAATATGTAATATTTATTTTGTTTTTTTCATTCACCAAGATATGCAACGGTCTAAGTGCTGTACTACGATATTCTCTGTTTTTTCTGGTTATGTGTACTGGCTTATTTGGAATATGCTTTATCATCTTTTAAGTGGCTCTTGAAGCATTATTTTGGGAGCGAAATGCAAATGCTTCCTGGTAGTTTTCATGATTTTGATGTTACCCACTTATGGTTCAGAAGTGCACTTATCCTTTTCCGGGTGCCAAATGCTCTGCAAATATCCCATCAATCAAGTATCGTACTATTTCTTTTAAAAATAATAAAAAAAGAAAAGGAATCAACTGGCCGACAATTGTGTCTTTAACTATGGGGAATAAAATGAACAATCAGTGTGGTGATTTCTGATAGCTCTGCCATTTCTAGATCATCTTTATAACCTTTTAATGGTGGATGAATAGTAAGTATGCCAAACGAAGTTTGAGAAACTTTTTACTCCTTACTCTCTGTTTGTTTTTATTGCGTAGACATAGGCAAAAATATACACATGCATATTCAAAAACACACACGCGCACACGCACGCGCGTGCACACGCACATCTTTATACTGTCTATTATTTGGTTCAAGATGAGGGACCTGAAAATGCATTTTGATCTTCTACTGTCAGAGGCTTGAGAATCTTGGAGTTCCTGCAGAAAATTTGGAGCACCGACAGCCTGGTTTAATTGTTTATGTGAAGAATAACAAGTCTCAAATTGAAGAGCTTGTCTCTGCTCTTTTGCCTACTAATGAAGAGGCAATGGACAGTATTATAGATATGCAGACGGATTCTCCAAAATCAACAGGCAGCTCAGCCATTAAAGATTTATTTCAAGAAAGTATGACGTGGTTACAATGGTTGATGTTTGAAGGGGAACCAAGAAGAGCACTAGATCACCTAGCTAACATTGGCCAGCGTGGTGTTTGTGGGACTATTTGGGGGAACAATGATATAGCGTACCGTTGCCGTACATGTGAGCATGATCCAACATGTGCAATATGTGTTCCATGTTTCCAGAATGGAAACCACAAGGACCATGATTACTCAGTCATATATACAGGTGGTGGCTGCTGTGATTGTGGAGATGTAACTGCATGGAAACGTGAGGGATTTTGTTCCAAGCATAAAGGCGCGGAGCAGATACAACCTCTTCCGGAAGAGTGTGCTAATTCTTTAGGCCCTATTCTTGATTCCTTGCTGTCTTGTTGGAGAAAAGGGCTCCTATTTGCGGAAAGCATCTCTGAGCAAAGTCCAAGACTAAATAGTCAGGCAACTGAGTATAAAGGTATCACAGATGCGTTGACATCAGCAGTGGTAGAGATGCTCTTGGGTTTCTGCAAGGATAGTGAAAGTTTGCTTAGTTTTATCTCTAGGAGGGTATTCTCTTCAGAAGGTTTATTAGATGTTCTGGTGAGGGCAGAGAGGTTCTTGATCAGTGGTTATATTGTCAGGAAGCTCCATGAATTGCTCTTGAAAATGTTGGGTGAACCTCGATTCAAATATGAGTTTGCTAAAGTATTTCTCAGCTATTACTCAACTGTTGTGAATGACGCAGTAAAGGAAAGTAATGATACAGTCTTCCAAAAATATCCACTCCTCTCAACTTTTTCTGTGCAGATATTTACGGTGCCTACTTTGACCCCACGTCTTGTGAAGGAAATGAATCTTTTAGCTATGCTGCTGGACTGTTTAGGGGACATACTTATATCTTGTGCAGAGGAAAATGGTAGATTGAAGGTATTGCAATGTTAATTTGATTTCAGCCTTGTGTAAGGAGTTTGGATAGTTATATTGTTTTTCTTAAAGTTAGATAATGACATCAATATATTGGTGATGTTTGAATATTGTAGCTTGTCTCTCAAATCCTATCACGTAAAAGATATCTTTAATAGTTTGGCTGTAGACTTGTAGTTATTGGATGGAAATAAATGCATAATACCTTTTGTAAAATCTAATATGGTAGGTCTATGCACTGACTTTTCATATAGAAAAATGGACAGATTATATACAATGGAAACGTAAAAGCTTGCATGATGAGTTCATAGTGGATACAGACACTTGCATAATTTCAATATTTTCTGTAATACGAATACAATTATACATTTGCATTAAATGGTTCTTCATTTAGATATTGTAGTAGTTCTCACAGTAATTTTTGGGTGGTAGTTTATTTCTGCATTATATCCACTTAAGAGAAAAACACTGAACAACATAGGAGTAAGCTAGAAAGTTTTTTTTTTTTTTTTTTTTTTTTTTTTTTTTTTTTTT